>JBAMBK010001502.1:0-240137 GCA_037043435.1 Drosophila suboccidentalis
GTACATATGTGTTTATATACTGCACGTATAAATACATATGTCTGTATGTACTTACATATGTATGTATAGTGTTGTCGTCTGTTTTTGCGACCGCAGATTAGATTAAATTTTGTTATTACTTTAAGGCGCTAGGCTACTTTGCCCTGGGCCCACCCCGCACTTTGTACACTGCTGCTGCACAAATAAGAAAAGAAATAAAAACACTCACACACACATACATATAATAAATGCACACATACCATATATACATACATATATGCAACATTTAACTTTTCGCTCTCTTTCTCGCAACAAACGCGCGCGCTCCGTCCTGTTCATTCAAGCTTTTTTGTAAGCTACGCTTTGTTATTCGTCTGTTGCTTTGTTTGTTTGTTTGATTTCACGAAAACTAGTCGACGTTGACTCCGTTCGATACCGGTTTCGCCTTCTCCCTCTCTCGCGCGTTTTTATCTTTGTTGTAAAAAGTGTGCAATTTAATTGCGGTTTCAATTGTTTCTCTTTCTCTCTTTATATATTCTTATAAGTATCTTACTCTCATCCCCTCTCAATGAATAGGACATGCAAAGGTATTTAAAGTAAAGCAATTTGTTGAGCGTTTTATTTCTTCTGTTTGCGTGCACTTGGTAAATGCATGACGTCACAGTTGATTACAGGTGGCGCTTTGAAACTTGCAACTTGCGACGTCAGAAGTTAGCAAGTGGTTAGATCATTCACAATAGTCAACAAAACAGCTGCGCACTAACTTACATACATACGAACACAGTGTAAGAGAGAGAGAGAGAGAGAGAGAGAAACAATAACTATACTCTGTTGCCGTATTGGGTAGGGGCCTTAATAATTACTAAGGTCAGGGGGCAGTCCAAACTTCGTGGCCAGTTGTCCTTTAAGTCATTTTTTTTTTGTTGTTTCGTCTTTGTTATGACGCCGTTTAATCTGACTGATGACTCATTGGATTTTCTTAGTGTTGTATAGTTTCACTGTACTAGTTTATTGTCTTCTTTTCTTACCTCCTTTGTCGTTTGGATAAACATTCAATTGTTCATCATCGCGGGAAACTTGTGTTATTATTGATGTTGCATCCATTACACTGCGTGTTGCAAATTAAACGCTTCTTTTCCCAAAATCAAAGTAAATTATACAGGTCGAAGTTTCGAAAGCGTTTATTTGTAAATTTAGCTGCACAAAATAATACACATACACATAATTAATACATTTTTGCACACATTTTCCTTAGAAAACTTCATGTTTTCTTTATATAGAAACACTTGCATACATGTGTGTATGCGAGTGTGTAAAGCAGACTGCGACGTCGACTGCGACTGCGACTGTTGCCTGCGCCAGACAGTGGAATTTTACAATTACGCTTTGACAGCCTCATTCGTTGGTTTCGTCGTCGCAGAATGCAAATGATTTTCCCTCGCGATATTCACCTTTTGCAGCGTTACATGTAAAAATGCACTTTCGCCTTTTGTTACTTTATCATAAACAATTAGAAATGTATTAAAAATACAACGGAAATCAACTTAAAAACACTTTCTTTTCTTGCACTCCTGTTGTTTGGGCACATTCTTTATTTTTCTTGGCGTCTACTTTTTGCACGCAGCTTCTTGGCGTTTTATTTATAACGCACTCACTTGACACACACAAACACCAACACACACAGAGAACACAAACACTGCTTTGCTTTTCAACTGTTTTCTATCGTAATTGTTATATTTTATTTCGATATCGCACTCATTTGAGTATTAATTAGTTATTTAATAATTAATTATAATCAAAACTCCGCGCAAAAAACAAAAAACGCTTTCCGTGCCGTTTTTACGACAAATTCTGGCCACGGTTGCGCTGAAACTGTTAAATGACAGACGCACACAGAGCAAGAACACTTAACATTTAGCTGAAATGTTATTAACAGTGAGCAATAAAAAAATTCTCAAAACATTTAATAATAACTACCTGATATTTATTTACAATCTGTAGCGTGACTCTGTGTAAATTTCATTTATTTACAAATTTTTATTCGGCTGTCACATTTAGGAATAAAATCGACAAAATTCGCTTAAATTCGAATTTAACAGCTGCTATCTGCTAAGCCCTGGTCTGAAAATGAATAACAGAATCATGTCAAGTCTATAACAGATCGTTTATATAGCAAAATTGTCGGTACAGGCAAAAATATATAAGTATGAAGCATTTCCGATTTTAGGTACATACATACATATAAATGTAAAGTTATTTAACGAGTTCATTTTAACAACATTTTGTGTGGCAAAAACTGAAGCAACATACAAATGTGGCAGCCTTGGCAGAAAAAAAAGTGGCAAGGTTGGCAGAAATGACAATATTTAAATCCTTTCAGAAATGTTGTTAAATATTTAACCATTTTTTTTTTTAGCTAATTTTGAAGCTGACTTTTGAAACTTTCACAGGAGTTTTGTTATATTTTTTTCGATTTTTGTAGAACTTCTTACTCATTTTTTCATTTTTTCACCACGCGAAGACTGACGTGCCCCAAACTAATTTTAAAATTAACTTAGTCATTTTAGAAAATTTATAGTTTTCTTGGTTTATTGAAATTTAAATATTATTTATTGATTGGAAAGAATCGAATGTCCGTAAATTTAAGTGTTGCCACATTACCCACATAACATGTTAATTATTCAGTTAACTTAAAATAATTAATTAGATACGAAATGTCCAACAAAACTTTTCCGTTTCAGTTTTCAATGAGCCTTTTGCAATCTGTGTTACTAATTCAAATTTTATTCCAAATTTCATCTGTTGCTTACATTACATTAAAATGTTAAATTATGTTGGCTACACGGCTGCCACTTAAAAATATCTGATTGAGCCAAAAAATTAGCCAAATTCACTAAAAAAAAGACCCAGCTTTGGTGCAAAAACGAAAATTGTGGCAACCACGGTTGGCTGTTGTTGACAGCTGTTGCTTTACCGGACAAAAATAAAATAAATACCTGTAATTTATATAATTTCTAAATATAAAAATATACTATGCCGCGCAACAACAATGCAGAACGCGATAATCCCTGCCTAAAGGTACAATTATTTATAAATCAGCATTTACTTATATAATGAACAGTTTAATTGCAGGAACAAGAATTATCATACAAATGTCTACATAAAAACAATTTCGACCGGGAAAAGTGTGAAGTTTACTTTGTGAATTACAACAATTGCAAAGAATTCTGGGTGAGTAAATAACCCAGAGTATAACAATATACATATTCTATATTATGTATTCCATAGAACAAGGTACGCAGCGATCGGCGCGCCAAGGGAATCGTTCCTTATTTACCGCCAGTTGAGGAGCGTGCGGACATTAAAGCCGAATATATGAAAAGCAAACCAGCGAAAATTTAATGTGATCATTATTGTTTAATTATATTCGTTCGTATTTCAACAACTGTGTATTGTATTGGCAGCAACGATTTTCAGTGCCGGCATCGATGCTTCCAGCATCGCAGCGGACAATTCCATTTCCAGTGTCTGCTTCGGATCATCGATAATCAAGAGCTTCAATTGGCCAAGACGATAGAGGCAGGAAAATCCCTTGTCTGTTACCTTAGTGCCGGAAATATCGAGAACTTCCAGGCGTGGAAATTCACTGCCCGAGACACGATCCAAGCACCAGTCGTCAAACGTTTTCACATTGTGGAAGGATAAAAACTTGAGATGTTCCAGGCATCGCAAGTTTTCCAGTCCCTCATAATATAACGGCATGTTGTCGCAGCGCAGAGCTTCCACTTTGTAGGTTGCATTGAACTTATTGGGCAGATTGAATTCGCCATCCTCCGAGGCACGTTGCCATTTGGGATTATTTACAAACTTGACGGCGCCACCGCGATACAATATGAAATGGGCAGCTGCCAATTCGGGGCCCAAGATCTTGTGTCGCTCCGGTATAAACTGTTGCATGTGTCGTTCAATGCTTTCCTGACGCTTGTCCCACCATTGTTTCATGCTCTTTGCACTCAGATCAATGGGCCGCTGCATCATCACAATAAAATCCGAAGTTTGCTCCGTGTTTGAGAACAGTTTTAACTTACTATTCCAATCCTCGGGTCGGTCACCGATCGGCGTGCGCCACTTTAATTGCTGTTTGTCCTGTGCCAATTCCTGACGAATTCGCTTGACAGTTGCGCTGATTTCATTATCTGGTTCATTACTCGGCATTGTAGTCGCACACCGATGGAGTGCACTACCAGCACATGGCTGTAAACGTCGCAAATAGCCCGACAATAGCATCACTAAATTTATCTAATTTAATTTATTAAAAATAAAAAATAAAAGTATTTCGGAAGCAGTTACGAAGAAAAACGTAGTCAGCTGGCACAACAGCTGGCTGTTAACTTTCAAGCAATATGGCAACGTCAGACAGACGCCATTTTTTCCTATGTTTTGCAGCCCTGGCCGACTGTGAGAAAAAACGTTTGTGCTATTGCAAACGTTTGTTAATATTTTTATAAGAAAAACGTAAAAATCCACCGAAAAACCAATTGAAGGTCAGATAAATGCACAAGAATTTCAAGCCCAGACGTTCGGACACAATCTGTGCAATAACGTTGCATATAGGCTGCTAAAAATTACTGGTGAATCAGCAGCCACAGACAGGAGGTCAACGATAGCGTCAGCAGACTACAACCTCTAATTAATATTATATCTACACACAATTCCAAAAGTAACATGGTCAATACATCTGGCAGCGAAGATGGCCAGTTGCGCAGCCCCAACGACGGACACTATATCAGGTGTGTACAAAACTAAATTAAAAACGCACCGAAAATTGTTGCTGAATACACACGCACACACGCATACAAACACCAGAAAACACATTCATATGCATGCGCGCGTGTAGTGTGTGTGTGTGTGTGTGTGTGTGGAAGCTGCTGTTTTGAGTGCGGCAGCTCCAATTATTCTTTTATCTATTTGAAAGAATTATTTTGTGATATTTATTTACAAAAAACAAAAGCTGAAAAAAAAACATAAATCCAATATCCCCCCGACACGGTTCAATGATCAGAAGGTTGCGCATGGTGCAGGACCGTTTTCCAAATACATACTTCTGTATGCATGTACGTTAACAAAGACTGTGACGTCACAGACATTTTTTGCATGTGAGTTCTGCGTGCTACAGAAATTATTGCATTTTAAATAAACATAAGAGAGCAAAAAGCGGCGCCCTGGCAAAACCTGTAGATCACTAAATCGTGAATAACCCACACAACAACAAGAAATCATTGCGCTTGCTTTGTCAGTCAGTACATTAGCTGTGTACAATAAAGACTTATGTATATTGCCTACCAAATGTTTAATAATAAAAAAAAAATCCAATTTATTGACATTTACCATAATTTTATAAAATGTACCGTTTAATTGACTTGAGTTTTTTCATTGCAAATAGGCCAAAAAGTGTGTACTTGTCCCAAAATGACCGAGGCGCGCGATGGCCAACAACTAAAACTAAACTTACAAAAAAAAAACAAAAAAAGATACCAAAAATACAAATACAAAAAAAAAAAAATATAATTATAAAAACCCGAACGCAAGAAATGAAATTCAAATTTAAAGTGTGCCCAGGCAGCTCGAATGTATAAAATGGCGAATCGGCAGCAATCTTCAGGCCCAGGACACGGCCCTCCTCCTCCTCCTCAAACACAATATGAATTATCAAGCGAAAGTCCGTTAAAATGCGAAAGAGAGAGAGGCAAAGAGAAAGAGTGATCTCAAATGCTGGCGGTAAATCGATAACAAATTACTGTTCAATAACAATGCTAATGCCTTTCAAAGTCCTGTCATTTCTATATACATATACATATACATTCATATGTATTGTATGTCTTTTTGTCCCACGCTATTTCAAAGTATCTTTCTAGCAGATTTTGCAGTCGTAAGTTTACATTTTACAGCCCATCGGAATTTCAACTCAATGCTCCAATGGAATTGTTTAGCTAATTGCCATAATTGATAACAGGGTTGGCCACACAGGTAAGTAACTGATAATACAGTGGAACCTTGAATAACACGAACTTTTTAATTATCTATATAAACTAATTTTATTTTTTTTAATCATCTAATTTTGACAAGAATTTGGAATGGAACACAATGTCAAAAGGGAAACGAGCAATGTTTCTATCAAAATTTGGCTTTTAAATGGTTACGTTGGATCGGAAAACACGCTAGAGATCTGGAAAACTGCCAACTCTATTTATGACTAAAAGAATGAAAAATTCTAGCGAAAACCATTCTTAAGGGAGAATATGAGGTTATAAAACCAAAGATTAGATACAAATTATTTTGCATATTGAAAAATGAGTCATTTAATATGATTTCAATAACTAATTCCAAGAAATGGTAAGAATGAAGTGTATTATTCAAGGATCCACTGTAAAGAATTATATTGTACATGTACTACTCTGTCTTATTGATACTAATATGTACTACACTGAGTATTATTTGTTTTTATTGATTTCTATCAATTTCCACCCAATATATTATATTCTCTCAAACAGAGTAATTTGCTTTAGATCTCTTCCAATGCGGCCTTGAGATTTGAAGCCGACGGGCAACGTAAAATGTAATCAACTACGACTAAAATCTACTACAACAATCTATACGATAAAAGGATATAGGATTTAAAAAACAACAGCATCAAGAACATGTTGAACAACCAGAGCGCGCCTCATCAGTCGCAGCTACATTGGGAAACCAGAAACCGAAAACGATCTTCAATCATTTGTTTTAAGTGGCATCGTAATTTTTGTACAATTTTCCCCTTTTTTTTTTAATTTTAGTGGCGATGATGAGGAGCACGATGCGGATGCGTTGTACATACAACCGCCACAGGCAGCGAGCAGTCAAGGACGAGATGCGGCGAGTACGCGCCGTGAGAAGAAGAAACATTCCCGCGATCGTCGCCACAAGGAGCGCAACAGTTTAGAGAGCGTCGAGCGGGAGAGAGAGCGACGGGAGCGTGAAAGGGATCGATTTGAATATCGAACCAGGGATGATCTGGAGCAGCGTTATCATCAACATCCGCATCATCAGCATCGCAGTGAGCGGGAGAGGGAGCGGGAGCGGGTCAAGCATCAGCATTTAAGCCACGCCTATCATTATCAGCAACAGCTGCCACTGCCACCACCGCCAGCACAGAGCTATGCCCACCATCATCATCACCAGCAGCAGCAGCAGCATCATCATCATCACCAGCAACAAGAGCAGCTCTTGGGTTTATCCCGTAGCGGAACACGTGCGGATTATTATCACAGTAGTCGGCATGTTGACTATGTGGATGTGGAGCCGGCGCCGGCGCCACGTCGTGCCAGTAAACATGGCTACGAGCAGGCCAAGGAATCCGAGAGTCTGGAGCAGGATCTGCGCTCGCGTCTGCTGAGCAAGCGACACAAATACGTCAAGGATTACGAGACGGAGGAGAACTACGAGCAGCTGCAGCAACAGCAGTCGCAGGCACACAGTCGCCGCAAGGAACGCGAATCGCGACGCGGCAGCCACAGTCACAAGCTGCGTCATGGCCAAGTCATTGAGCTGCTGGACAGTCCCGAATCAGCGACGGCGGCGTCTCAACATCAGCGCAGTAAACAACAAAGACGCGCCGAAGCTGAAGCGGCTGCACAGCAGCAACAGCAACAACAACAGCGCCGCACCACGTCCAATGATCCCGAATTGCTGGCGAGACGTGAGAAGATCTTGGCTGCAGAGCGGGAGAATCGTCAGCGCAAGCAAATTGCACGTGAAGAGTTGGAGGCCCGACGGGAACAGCTGCTGCGTGAGCGAAACGAGCACAGTGATGCACTGAGTCCCACGGCGGTGGCGGCCAGCGTGACAGCCGGTCTCAATATAGTCAAGCGCAAGCAAAAAGTAAGCCTGGAGGATGCGCATTACGAGCGTCGAAAGCGCAGCAAGCCGTCAAGTGATGACTTGATGAAGCAACAGTCCAAACAAAATGATCATGAGAGCGAGGCGACCGAGGAGGAAACGGAATCCGAAGAGGATGAGGAGGACGAGGAGGAAAGCGGCAGTGCTGAAACTGGCAGCGATTCAGCTGAGAGCGAGGAGAGTCAACCGCAGAAAAAGGAGCGCAGCAAGCGGAAACACAAGGAGCAACAAGCGAATAATGTTGACGATGATGAAGAAGATGTTCCTTTGCCCGATAGTCCTCTGAGCGTGGGCGCCCTTTACAAATCTCCAACGGCCAAGCAACGGCCACGTTCACGTTCCGTCAGCTCCAAGAGCTCACAGCACAGTCACAGCAGCGGTGGGAGCAGCAATACCAATAGTCGCAACAGCAGCCACAGTCGCAGTCGCTCGCGTTCTCGCTCCCATTCCCGATCCCGTTCACCTGCCAGCAGCGTGGATGAGGAGCGCCAACGTTCGAGGAGCAGCAGCACTCGGAGCGAGGAGCGGGGCATGGGACAGCAGCAGCAGCAACAACAACAGCAGCAGATGGACAATGTCGAGCTGGAGAAGCTGGCCAAGGCAGCTGTTGAGGAATTGCCGGCCTGTGATGACAAGGGCATTCCCCTGCCCAACTATTATCCGGGTGTGCAGGGCTGTCGCTCGGTGGAGGAGTTCCAATGCCTTAATCGCATCGAGGAGGGCACCTATGGCGTCGTCTATCGGGCCAAGGACAAACGTACCAACGAAATTGTCGCTCTCAAGCGTCTGAAAATGGAAAAGGAAAAAGAAGGTTTCCCCATCACATCGTTGCGTGAGATTAACACTCTGCTTAAGGGCCAACATCCAAATATTGTGACTGTGCGTGAAATTGTTGTTGGCTCCAACATGGATAAGATCTTCATTGTGATGGATTATGTGGAGCATGACCTGAAATCGCTAATGGAGACGATGAAGCAGCGCAAACAGAGTTTCTTTCCCGGTGAGGTCAAGTGTCTCACCCAACAGCTGTTGCTCGCTGTGGCGCATTTACACGACAATTGGATACTGCATCGTGACCTGAAGACCTCAAATCTGCTGCTCTCCCACAAGGGCATACTCAAGGTCGGTGATTTTGGTTTGGCCCGCGAATACGGCTCACCCTTGAAGAAGTATACCTCACTGGTGGTCACATTATGGTATCGGGCACCGGAACTGTTGCTCTGCTCACCGGAATACTCGACACCCATCGATGTGTGGTCCGTGGGCTGCATCTTTGCCGAATTCCTACAAATGGCGCCAATCTTTCCGGGCAAATCCGAAATCGATGAGCTTAATCGTATATTTAAGGTAAGACAACAACAATATATTTATTTCAATTATATATTAATTTTATGTTTTCTTTTCCGCCCTGTAGGAACTTGGTACACCCAACGAAAAAATCTGGCCAGGATACTTGGAACTGCCGGCTGTGAAGAATATGTTGAGCCAAAACTCACAGTTCACAGATTATCCGGTGTCGCAGCTACGCAAGCATTTCCAGGACAAAACCTCTGAGGCGGGTCTATCGCTGTTGCAAGGCCTGCTTACGTACGATCCGAAACAAAGACTGACTGCTGATGCAGCGCTTAAGCATGCCTACTTTAAGGAGCTGCCACTACCCATCGATCCATCCATGTTCCCCACGTGGCCGGCCAAGAGTGAGCTGGGCGCACGCAAAGCACAGGCGTCATCCCCAAAGCCACCGTCAGGTGGCTCACAATTCAAGCAGCTGGGACGTGATGAGCCCATGGCAACGGCTACAGCCGGCGGTGGTGTCGGTGGTGCCAAGCTCGCATCGGGCATTATTACGGGTAACAAGAAGAGTGGTGCAACGGCGGCCAGTACAGGATTTGTGCTTAATGCAGGGCTAACACAACGTCAAATGGCCATGGGACCGGGCTTCAGTCTGAAGTTCTGAGACAGAATTGTGTGTGTTTACAGATATCTAGCCAATTCGCGTAATTGTTATGTATAGTTTAGCATGTAAGTTACAAAAACAAAAAACATATAATATCGTTTAATGTATGTGTACAAAAATTGTTCCAAATATAATTTAAAAGCCATACAAAACACAGGAGTAACACAAATAAATTCGTTTTTAACAGAATGAAGCAAATTAAAGAGACGACATCAAAGGACAACATTTTCATCTCTTAATTTTATTAACCGCCCATTTGTCCATTAAAATAACTTTAAAGCTTAACCTACAACGGAATACTTGGTTACAGAGCCTTAAGTTGACCATAAATAGAAGTATGTGCTTTGCCACTGCGGAATGTAATCCCTTAGAGGACCTGCCACCACCTTGGCAATTGGCACATGATCCGCCACAAAACCTAGAATTCTTTCGATGCGCGACTTGCTGTAATTATCGTAGAATGGCGAACGCACAAGGAAATACATTAGATTAATGCAACGCCTGCTTAGCTCCAGTTTCTGCTGCTTGGACATCAAATGACGATGCTGGCGATACACATGCACGCTGTACAGATCAATGGAGAACGCAATCATGTACTGCTTCCAGCTGCGTTGGCCAAATAGACCCATGGCAGCCAGATGGATCAACGGTTTGGCAATGTATAAGTACTCGGCATTTAACAGCTCGCGGGGAATTTGCGTTTTAGCCGCATCTGCATTGTCCACATGCAGTTTAAAGTCGCGATATTGTATGGGCGGTGCTCCCTCGACTTTCCTGATGAGTCGGCCAGAGCGTTTTAGCTGGAATGTTATGGAATGCTCTGACTGTGGCAGACTCTCGGCAGCAGAGGCCTGTGCTTTTCGCTGCTTGCTAAGCGCACGTCGGTTCAGAGCTGTTATAGGCGGTGAGGTGATAATGTCCAAAGTCGAATGTTTCAGTAGAAACAAACGTCCGGCTGCCTTACAGATTTGTATGAGCGCTATCACCAGCCACTTGCCGGTCTGGCCAAAGAGCCGACGTGCTGATATCTCGATAAACACCTCGCAATATTCAAGCGTCGTCAGCGTGACCTTTAGACGATAGCAAAGGCCGGATTGCAGACGGATCACAGAGTTCTCGTTGGCAGCACGTGCCTTGTCGATGATGCGATCGTTGTAGAACACCAGTATATTGGATAATGTGTATACCAGCTCAGACAGCACATTTGAGTTCGATATGCGACCTAAATTTATACGAATATCAATTGCATCACCACAAACTGTTTTTCTTATCTTCATTTTAATTGAAACACACTTTACCTGCTACAAAATATGAAACCCACTTGGCCGTCGTCTCAAAATCACCCACCACATCGGGATTTTTGGCCACCCACGCCTCGTAGGACTTTACTAAGCCTTTCAGCTGGTCCATTTGTAAATAATACACTTTAAAATTTTAAAAGAAAAGAAATAAAAATATCAGCTTTGTTTTGTTGTGGTGCGAAATGCATCGGCTGACCGTATTATTATCGATAGGCAGGGTAATGTACGCTTATGTATCGATATGGGTATTTTGTCATTTTCTGGTGACAAACGAGTAGTTTTAGGGCTGCAAAAGCATCGTTTAAACGAATCTCGAAAAATGTAAAAATTATTTAATTAACGTATTAGTTTTAAAAATGCAAGGCCTTACATATATTATTACAACAAAATAATTAAAGAATAGACAAAGTATAGACTTCATAAATACAATTTTAATTTAATTTTTCCATTCAAAGTTTTCTATGATAAAAAAAAACATCGATCTTTTGCACAACAGCAAGATAATCAATACAATAGATCTTACTGTTGATGATTGATTGATTTGACAGCCTTAGCTAACATTAGAAATACATTTACATGTTGTGAATAAAAAGCAGATAATTTGTGCTAGCCCTTGACCAAAAATCACATTTATTTATATTCTAGTTAAGCCTTAAAATTATCCTTTTCCTTGCGCAACGTTCCCATGGTTACAATGGGATCAGTCGTCCCGCCGGCATGCTTTTGGACAGTGGTCTCATTCACGCGCATAAATGGATTCCAGGTCTTCTCCTCGCCAATTGTCGACGGCACTGTGGGATCTTTTGAAGCACGTCGCAATTTGGCCCATTCAATGCGATCCTGAATGATTTTACTGTCTGGCTCCACATGACGTGCAAAGCTCATGTTCTGCAATGTATATTCGTGGCCACAAAAGACTTTTGTGACATCCGGCAATGCCGATAATTTGGTGCACAATGCCTCATACATTTCCTCGGGAGTGCCCTCAAAGAAGCGGCCGCAGCCGCCTTGGAATAGAGTGTCACCGGTAAAGACAGCGCCCTCGGCTGATCCATTGGCCGTAGTTACATGATAGCAAATGTGTCCGCTGGTGTGACAGGGCGTCGACAAACAGCGCACATTTAGTTCGCCAATGTTGAAGGTGTCGTCCTGGCGGACTTTGTGATTCATGGCGCCGATTCTATCATCTCCACCGTACACATCCAACTCGCCAGTGAACAGTTTCACCAGCTTCTCATTGCCACCGGCGTGATCCCAATGGTGATGAGTTGTTAGCACCTTCGTAAGCGTAAGACTCTGCTCCTGCACCGTCTTGATGACCAGCTCGGGATCAACGGGATCCACCACGGCTGCCTCACGGGTCTTGGGGTCCACGATCAAATACATGTAATTATCCTGCAAGGCTGGCAGGATTTTAACATCGAAGCCATTCAGCTTCACGTCCTCCACTGTGCTATGCATGCCTCTAAAACCGACGGTCCGTAACTTTTGAACTGCAGTTGAATTATAAAACGGATCAGTAAAACGGTAAAACGCAACGGGACACACAAACATGCAAAATAGAACAAAGTAGAACAAACAGAGAAAGTGAGAGAGAGAAAGAGATACAGATATAAAGAGATAAGATTAAAGCACATGATAAATTACAATTGACGCGACAGAATTGGACACCCAGAAACCGCTTAAAAGATCCAGCACCAGCACCAGACAGAGTGACTGCAACGCCGTTCACTGCTAATTTGGACGAACCTCGAAAATAGTATGAAGTCAATTGCGTTTCAATGCCGCTAGCAACACTTTTCCACACCGATGAAAACATTGAAGCGATTTTCAAATATTGGCTGATGCTGGATTATTAAATCTAAGGCACTAAAAAATTATTTACTGTTAGAATATGTATGTCGGCAGACGGATACAAAATGCCGGAAAGATTTATTCTTCTCCTTTTTGGTTGATTTTACAGCTTACTTAAGCTCTAGCAGCGCGATAACAGAACTATCGATAGGTCGACAGAAATTCGCAAAACATCGCTAAAATTTGCAAATACCCAAGGAAAAATGTTCATTTAAAAATTAAAAAAAAAAAAAAATAATTTAAAATTTATATAAATATACAAACAAAATATTTTTGCACACTCTAAAAAAGTCATTAATTTTTAGCTGATATGTAAAAACTTATAACTATAAGAAAAATATTTCTTAGTAAAAAAAATATCTATAAAGGTATTTTAATCATATCTGAAATACAGAAAAGATATACATATTTTTTTTAAAAAATCCGAGTGTATCCAGTCTATGTTTTTTTAGCTATTGTGGCTAAATTTAACATAACTGAAGAAAAATGTAAAATTTAGAGATTTCTTTATAAAACTGCTTGAAAAAAGCTTCTTCTCCATATTGAAAAAGTCCCTAAAGTTAGAATCTATTTTCTAATTTTAAAAAACATTTGCCACACGAATGATGACAAAATTGCTAGATTTTATAAATTTGCTTCCCATTTTTAATATTAAAGTGTGAAAAAGTCAGAATTAAAAATTTCGTTACTTTCCGGATTTTAATTTGTAAGGGCTAAAAAGGAAAAGGTATTGAATTTTTGAAACACAAGGCCATATTTAAAGAACGCAGATAAAATAAAGCCGAATATCAGTATTATTTTATAGTATTATTATTTTATACCTGGAGTTGTACTATACACGTAATAGAAATCTCTGTAAATCATTTGGATTATACATCGACGCTTTAAATGTCATTTATAATTTAAAAAATCTAGTTGTTAAGTATATAGTATGTTGTTGCTATCAGTTGGGAATGTCTGATATTGGGGAGCTCAGTTCGCCCCATTCGGAGTCGCAGTTGATTGAAGAGGAGGCGGTGGAGGTGCATCATGTGGGTGTCACAGCCAAATTGCAATCGCCATTAAGGAAGTTGTTACCCCAACTGAGCAACTCGACGGATACGGAATTGTTTCAAAAGTCCAAATCCCAATACAATATGTTCGATAACGAAGGACACGGTGATACAACGACGACGACGGCATTATCCAGTCCCTCCCATGTGCTCTACGAGATGCATGCGGAGCCGGAGGAGAGGAATGTGATCAAACCGAATCGCATTGAGTTCCAACGTTACTCCAAAGCGAAACGTGCCAAATTTGCGGTGCCACCGCGCAGGAGGCAACAAAGCAAGACGAAACAGCAGCCGGGCCAAAGGGGCAAAGGGGAGGTGCAGAAGGAGCAGCGTGCTGGCTTCTTGGATCGCATTGTCGCCTCGCTGGATAACATGTGCAAGTGTCAGCCGCAGCACGGCCACAACAATATCATCATCGAAGATCTGCCCTCGCCCAAGTGGAACAAGAAGGCGGCGGCGCGTCACACATGCATTGGGATTTATCCGTTTGAGCACGGATGTGCGGATTACTTGAGCACCACGGACACGCATCCCAAGATCAACTCCATTGTCCTGGCCGATCGAGCCACCACTTATGCCACACATTTTTGGGCCGAGCTCTTTGGTCTGCTGCACATTGGTGTCGCCTTTGTGGTGGCCTTTGTGCTCCAATCCTATAGATTTGTCCTGTACTCGGTGATCAATACTTTAATTGTGGGACTGCTCGATATGACCTCGGATTATTTGGTCAAGCCGGCGTTGACAGTTATGTTCAATGGTTTCGTACAGCCGCCCATGATATTTCTTTATAATGTTATGTCGTCACTTCGCGATATTTTGGAACCCGTTGCGGATACACTGAATAACTTTATAAAGCCTCTGGCGACACTCGGAGGGAGCTTTCGACTGATCAATGTCAACTATCGAAGTGTGCGTCGACTGGCCAAGGATGTTTAAAATTCTCTTCCAAAACACTTTTCACACTTTTCGTTAAGTTTCCATCACAAATTGTTCAACTGTTTGAATGCGTTATTTTCGTTTGGTTTCGTTTAATTTGAATTACGGCTGTTTCATTCCACAATGTTCCGGAAGGCGGAGTCTGCATTTCAACCCCTAAAAAACGTGTCTACTTCTCTCAGAGCAACAGGATTATATTGTTGCTATACAATCTTACGTATATAGATAGTACTCTATATGAAAATCATATCGGGTTACATTGTTTTCTCTCCTGTTCGTATAACAAAAACTGTGTAGCCATAACGACCCTGGGGTCGGTGGTCGGGGGGATTCCCGGTACTTTAAGGGTGCGTAACGCAGCGAGAAGTGCGCTCAATTACGTTTTATGAAACATTTGTGATTTATTTGCTCATTTTGTGGCTGGAACAACAACTCGACATATGCCCACTATACCAATATGCTCGTGATTGTTTTAAAGCGACTAATTGTATCCCCTGAGAATATGGGATACGCTTAATAATTTACAATTTGGCCTAATAAAGGCGTTAAAAATAAAAAACCAGTTGAATTTTAGAATATTTCCCATTTAAATATTAGAAATTTAAAAATTTTACCTACCCACAAATTTAGCTAGAAATGTTTCAGCTCGAAATCAATTTAAAAGATCTGCAAATGATTTTTATCAAGGGATTAGTGATTCCCACTTCCTTTACATGGAATATTTACAATGAAATTCTTGGCAAAAATAAAAAGAATAGTAACCCTATCTCTTACCTTTAAGAAAGTTTTAAGATACTATAATAACAATTGAAGCTCCCACTGTGTATACAAATAGTTGATGTAGTAAGTTTTATTTTTATTTGTTATTGAGGTAAATGAACACGAAAGAACAACAGGGAATTAATAGAAATTAATGAGATTGTGGACTAAGGATCATTTTACGCTGCGCATTCATTGAGCATTGGAACGATGACACCCACAACAATAAAAACAACCCCTTTTTGGCGCGTATATCCAATTAGCTGTAAAAAGTTTTTCCTAGCATATGTTTGAAATTAATGGTGAAAAATTCGTGGGCATTGATTGATTTCCGTAACCAATTAGTACAGAAAACTGAATATTATTAATTGGTCTTCCTGTATTTGTCATCTCTATAAATACATTCTTATATTTATAAATCTCGCCCATTAACACAAGTTTCTAATTCTCAAACATTTCTATTGAACAATTGACGACAAGGTGCGAAAATCATGTTCTCCTTTCATATACATACATATGCAACAAAACAACCCCCTCCTACACACACACACACACATGCAAACATATAGACAATAGAGTATCCTGAGTTTGCCCATTATTGTGCGATCGACAAGCGGATAAAGAAAGGAGAAAGGATCAGACATTTTGATGAATGAGACCATCATACACTTTGCAGACGTTTTGTTCAGAATTTTGGGATTACAGCTGTTAAGCTGTTTTTGGTGGGTTTGTCGCATTTTGTTCAGTTGCTCTATATTTTCTGGGCTATTAGGCTGGGATTATTGTACAGGTTATTCTTTCCTAAAACTCACTCTGTGTGAATCCTTAGCAAGAAGTTAAGCAATTTGTGCGCATTTGAGATATAACAATGGGAATAGACAATAGTCACGTTATGTAAGAAGTTATGAGTAAACGCTTAAGATATGCATAATCGAAGTGAACAGCCAGATATGGATTTATGGCTAAGATGTTTCATATTCCGGCTGAAACGGAAACTTCAAGATTTTAGTACTTAATTATACCCGTTTCTTTATGGGGTAAGGGTATGTGCATATGTAAAAGTATGAACACTAAGATCACAGAAATATATATTGACTTTCAAGCCAACTTTTCAGTTTTCATTTTATATAGAATCTTTTGTAATTATAGTTTGAATCAATTTATGTATATTTTTTTTATTATTATTATTATTATTAACAAGTTAGTACGGAATTAAAATTACGTCTAACCTAAATTCTAAGCTATAGCAGCTGAGGCCTTAAGTATATTTTTTTAACTTTTCCTAATTTTAAGGCAATTGTTTATTTAAGAAAATAGACATTTATATCAACTTTTAAAGCCAATGTTCTAGCTAATTTCATATCAAATCTATTGTTACACGTTAGTTTCAAGCAATTTTTTATATAAATTGTATTTCCTTAATGCCTTTCTGATTTTATGGTAACTTTTTATTAAATAAAGTAAACAATATCCATGGAGTTAAACTATTTTTATAGATTAAAAGCAGCTACATTTACTTCGATTTGTCAAAACAGTTACTTTTAATATTTAAGCACTTCTTAATCGTTTTAGTTTAATTTTAAATGTATATATGGGTATTTCCAGGATCGCGAACTCGACATTCGTACGACTTTAAATGAAAAAAAAAATGTCAAAAATGGACATTTTCAAAAATGTTTTCTCACGTGTTTAATGCATTTTATCAACTCTATTTTTATGATAAAAGACAATCTTTTAAGACTTGTCGTTTTTTAATTATTTTTAGAAAACAATGCATCGAGAACGCGACGAAAAATGGAAGTCATTTTTGACTTCATCTTGACAAATGCGAAAATCTGCGAAATGTGGCGAGTAATTTGGATGAAAATACTCTTAAACCATAATAAAATAAAGTAGTTTTTCATTTTAGAAATAATTTTGATATGTAACTACCGTTTTATATATTTTACAAGTTTTCTTAGTAATTTGTAACGTGACATCGCGAAACGTGACAAGATTTCCACTTAGTTTTTCCAAGAGTTTGTTCATCAAATTGTATTCTATATTCCGATATATAGCTCTTAGAACTTCTTTTAAATTAAACTTTCAATATATTTCTATATATTAAAATGGTTTATGTTACAATCTTACTCCGTGACTTAGTGTAATCGTTAAAATACAAACGGTCCATTTTGAAAATCAATTTTTAAGAAAATAGGTAAAAATATGGAAAAAGTGAATTTATTCCAATGTAGAATCTATATGTTCATCCTATTGAATTTTTTCTAGCGTATATTGATAAAATAAATAGCTTGAATACATTTTTGGAAGAAAATTTCACAAGATGTGAGTTTTTAATCAATTTTACGTTTTTCGTCGTGGTGGACCTTTTTCTGGAAATGCCCATATAGTAATTCATATTAATTGAATATCATATTAAGTTACTGAATTTTATTTTAATTTTTAAAACTACTTTTGATCAACCGCTCTTAAATAAATAATTATTTATTTATTTAATGTATGTATGTATGTAAATTAACCCTCTACCGCATGAACATATTTGAAATAAGTAAAACAAATAATTTTATGCATATATGTGTTTATTAGGGATATTATAATATATATTTGGACAATTTTTTTTTTTTGGGTATATAGTTTTGGAAAAAATAAATGAAGAACCATACATTTTTTCGCCGATTTTTGCAAGAATTAGTATATATGTATAATGCCTACCTTACAGTCAAATTATATGTATTTATGAAAGAAAACTTTATATTCTTTTGGAAAAAATTATTATTATTATTCTTCAACAAAAGAAATGTTTTTTTTTTAAGATATAAATTTAATTCGAAATTCAGCAAAATTCACTTTCTAATTCACGCATTCTAATTCATGAACAAAACTCATAGAAACACGAAGTGAAGCAACTCAAAAAAATTCTTCATATTTTATTCCAATAGTGCTATAGGGCAAAGAGAATGACCAATAACAATCGAATTCGCTTAAGTACCGTTTTAACTAAAAGAAATTTCATTAAAAATTGAAAGCCATATATGGCACTGTATGCGGTAGAGGGTTAAGTACCGGGTGTTTAATAGTCTGGGATTCCCCTTCAGCGCACTTGTCTATATTATGAAATTTGTTAAGATATTGAAGAAACTGCGTATAAGCATAAAATTGCATCACAACATTAATATTATATAAAAAAAAAATATATATGACCAAGAACATCCTCGATTCTCACTTTAAATGCACTTTTTATAAGCGGCTGCATTATTATGAATTGGACACCAATTGGAAACTCAGGAAAAAATCTGCAAAGCTCAGCAAAACATGATAGTGTGGGAATGAAAGCGCGTCGCGTCGCTTCGCTTCGCTTCGCATGGCTGTTAAGCATTTTGATGCTACCGAGTTTGAGTATTATTGCTTGGCAGCTAAGTCCTGACACGTGATTGTAATAATCAAATAAGTAAAATTAGTCTAATGCGATTACAAGCCCGATTGCGGTCAATTAAAGGGCAAGCACACACGCACACACGCACACCCTCCAAGGGTAACAGTGGCAAAAGCTGCCTGCTTTTAAGCTCCTGCCTAGCGGCTATCGCTTATCGATAACAACAAGTGCACCTGTGGCGATGTCGACGTTCAGACAGCTTGTCGCCGTCTCCCTTCTTCTTCAGATTGATCGCGAGCTGATGCTGTGACAAATCAAAAAATCTCCCCTGTGTATATGCGTGTGACAGGCTCTGGGATTTTAGTTTTTTTTCTTTCTATTTATTTTTTTGGTAGTGTGACGAATTTTTGTCAACCCTCCTAATTTGATGCTTAAATTGAAATCTTTTCAACAACACCAACAACAACAAACAGCTATAAAATGTTGCTGCTGTTGCTGGAGCAACCATTGTTTAGCCTTTTTGTGGATTTGCTGCTGTTGTCACCTTTGTCATGTCACTATTTGATCACACCATTGAAGTGGCGCACTGTGATTCCAAATGCTTGTGAATGAGAGGAACATTCTGTAATTGAAATTTGATGCCATTAAATGACAAGCAGAAGCTGCAAACGATTTTTTCTCTCTGTCTTGCATCGCGCCCTTTATATGTGTATGTATATGTGTATGTATGTGAGAGAGTCTGTTTCTGGGCATCATGTTGCATCGAGTTTTGGTGACTTTAAAGACTGATTTTATATGCAAACTCTAACAAAATGGCATTAAGCAATGCCAAAGAAATTTGATGTAAATTCTACGAATTGCACACGGCATTCATTAGATACGAGACGAACAAAACGAACAAGTAAATGAGGTCATGAAGTTTTTTTTCAATTCAAACTTTATGCTAAATTTTTAGATAACCTATGCGCACCTATACATACAAAGACATGTGTGTGTGTGTGGTCAGATGTCTCTGCCTTCTCATTGGCATATACAAAATGGCGTCTGGCTTGACTAAGCAACGCCCACTTGCACAGGACAAGGCAATGCGAATAAACCATCCCTAATTAGCACGCTCACGCACACGCACACATGCATAGCAACAGCCCTACAACACGTTCCATTTCCAAACGTTTCAGGCAGCCGCAGGCAGCGGAATTGCCTCAGGCGTCAGTCAGCCTTGAATGCAGTTCATATGCTCAATTCGTCTTCGCTGCTGTCGCTCTCTTTGCCACTTGCAGTTGAGTTTGAAAAGCGAAAGCGTCGAGTTGCCGCCAACGGGCAGCAGTTAACAAAAAACATTTAAATTGTTTAAGTATTCCAAATATTTTACATATAATTGAGCCGTTATTATCTGATATATTTTAATGGAAAATTTCAATAATTTGTGTATTAATACTAAAACGCAATTCAAATAATTGCGGCTTTTAAGCCAAATAAAAATTTAAAAAAAAAAAACGGTAGTTACAAGTGAAAATTAATAAAAAAAAAAATATGTTTGACAAAAATATGGATACCACAAATTTATCCGTGTCCATCAATGGTGATTTGGATTCAACCAGTTCCGCCGGCACTTCATCGGATCATTCAGCCGTGCAGCATGATAACATCAGTTCGCCCATGGCCTATGGCTCGCTCTTTCTGCCAAATGCTGGTAAGCCTCCATCAGCCTTATCAGTTTGGCTAGCCAAACGTACAAAAAAAAAAACGAAAAAAAATGAAATCCATAAAATTGATATCAAATTACTTGAAACAGGCGTCAATGAGGCGCTGCATAAACAATTAAAGCCTGGGACTATTTTTTTTTTATGTTTTAATTTTTTGTTTTTGCTGAAGATTACACATTTTTTAGACGCTGATTGAGCTCGCAAATTTGTTATAGTGAAACATATACATACACTACAAAAAAAAACAATGTCCGATGAAATTTGGAATATATGAATCTTTAGTAATGGGACGCAATATATTTTTATTTATTTATTTATTTATTTAGAAGCAAACAAGGTTGCCTCAAATTGAATTGATTTACAATTAGGATTATTATAGGGATTTAAAAATAAAAGAAAGCCTAAGCAAAATTACCAAAAATATTTTAGAAACATATTTAAAACTTTAAATTTACAAATTCAAAAAAAATTAACTGAAGTAGAAAAATTTAAGTTTAAATTGTTTCGCTGCAAATGCTGTTATAAAATTAAACAACAATTTAAGGATTTATCATAAAGAAAATATTTTCCACAGTTTAAATATTGTCTTTAATTGCTAAAATAAATTTATACTTTTGCTTGAGAATTGAAAGTAAAGTTTTTCTTAGAGTATATAATTTTAAAATGGACTTTTTCTCACAGTGCATGTAATTTGTAACTAGAAGAATAAACAATCTAAAAGAACTCTACGTTTCACTTTTTATGGGAACTACAAATCAAACTATGAATGAAATTGTTGATCTTATGAAAGAGTTTATTGGAATTCGCATATGAATAATTGCAGTCTAGAATTCTTCAATGTAATTTCCACTCAATAACAAATGCTCAATTATTTGTTTTATAATATTTTTAATGCGATTACATAGGCAATACATGCATTTATATATGTATATGTATGTATATTGAATGTTTATATATTTATGTATATGTAAATATGCATGTATCGCATGTCACTGTATATATTGACTTTATGTCTCTTTCTGGTCAATATGATATTATTATGCTCAGTCTGAGGTCTGAGGTGTCGAAAGACAGCAAAAGCATTGCTCATGTGCAGAATTTGATTAGTCACATGCATTTGGGCGGTCGTGGTCGGGTTCAGTTGGGGAGGAGGGGTGGAGGGTAGTTCTTAAGGAACTGTAGGGGCAGCTACGGGGGGGATTGCACTTATTGCTGAACTGCAAAGTAGCACGTGAGAAACGAATTCTCTTGCGTCAAATTTTTGTCGAGCACAAAAGAAACATAAACAGTTTAGAAAACAAGAAGCGTAAAGTTCAGTTCACACGTGCCATTTTAAAATAATTATATCATCTAATAAGGATTACAGTCTGTATTATCATAATTGACTATCACAGTTCTATGGTATGGATTAATAAAGGAAAGGAAGTTATATATAAAGTTTGTTTAAAATGAAATGTTATTTATCTCTGCAAATCGTTTTTAAGAACTAAAATTTTAACAGTTTAACTTTGAAAATTTTATTATTTTTAAAATGCAATATTTAAGAAAATAAAATAATTTTATAATATTCTGAAACCTATAATGATTTAATATAATGTCATTCAAATTTTTTTGATCTTTGGAATGCAATATTTAAGAAA
This sequence comes from Drosophila suboccidentalis, assembly GCA_037043435.1. Lineage (NCBI taxonomy): Eukaryota > Metazoa > Arthropoda > Insecta > Diptera > Drosophilidae > Drosophila > Drosophila suboccidentalis. The sequence goes on from JBAMBK010001502.1 coordinate 22,493, forward strand.
ACAAAAGTCTGTGATAATACAATTGGAATATCATTGAAATTTTATTGATCTATGGAACGCGATATAAAGCAATGTTATACAAAATATTTCACATTCTATAATATATAAAAGACTGTAGTGTTAAAAATTAATATATATAATAATCGTGAAATTTTATTTATCTTTTGAATGCATTATGTAATTCCACATCTATCTTTTCTTCATTTTATTTGGCTTTTCTGCAGGTTATCGTGGCAACATTTCCTGCAAAACAGTTTTGCAATTGGACAAATTCGCACCCTACGAGTCCACAGAAAAGGATCTGATCGAGCGACGTTTCCAGGACATAACCAATGACTATGATAAGTCACCGCCGCCCACAGCGGCCACCACGCCCACACATTATCCCTCGCTGAACAGCATTATCTTTGAGAATGGCAATACTAGTCTGGGCGATCTCAATGGCAATAACAAGACGGATGCGCTCTGTGCAGGATTGCAACGTGGTCCCGCCGGCTTGAGCGGCACAGGAGCATCGAGTGGTGGACATCTGATATCGAATCTCACCGCAGTACACAACATGTCCGCCGTGGGCAGTTTTCCGATCGATGCCAAAATGTTGCAGTTCTCCACAGATCAGGTATGACCACATACAATCCATTCCGTATCCAATCTCCCATCTAATTGAAATTCTCAACTCGTATAGATTCAATGCATGTGTGAGGCACTGCAGCAGAAGGGCGATATTGAGAAGTTAACCAACTTCTTGTGCAGTCTGCCGCCCAGCGAATTCTTCAAGACAAATGAGAGCGTTCTGCGGGCACGAGCCATGGTTGCCTATAATCTTGGACAGTTCCATGAGCTCTACAGTCTGCTGGAGACGCATTGTTTCTCCATGAAATACCATGTGGATTTGCAGAGCCTCTGGTTCAAGGCGCACTACAAGGAGGCGGAAAAGGTGCGCGGTCGTCCTTTGGGCGCCGTAGATAAATATCGACTACGTAAAAAGTATCCACTGCCAAAGACCATTTGGGATGGTGAGGAGACCGTCTATTGCTTTAAGGAAAAGTCACGTAATGCTCTCAAGGATTGCTATCTGACCAATCGTTATCCTACGCCCGACGAGAAGAAAACGCTGGCCAAGAAGACGGGATTGACGTTGACACAGGTCTCCAATTGGTTCAAGAATCGCAGGCAAAGGGATCGCACACCACAGCAAAGACCGTAAGTTCAATCGAATACAAAATAAATACAAATTTGGCTTAGATGTCTCCAGAAATAACGAAAATTTTCATACTAAATCTTAACTTTTGATCAAACGTTCCTATGTCAGCTATATGATATAGTGGCCCGATATTAAATTCGGTCAGGATAAATAGGACCATCCCAGATGCATATTATGTTATATTGGTTAAGATATCTCAAAAAACAAAAAAAGTCTTTCTTACTAATGCTTGATTTTCGATTGATCGTTCCACTATATGATATAGTGGACCGATCCAAGCTTAAGAAAAAACTTTAACCAGGAACCTACATACCAAATTTTAACTCTCTAGCTCTTATAGTCTCTGAGATCAAACAGACTGTCGATCAAATACAGACAATTATGGAAATAATAATAGAAACGACAGTTATTTTGACATTACAATCAAACATGAAAATCAAATCCCGTTGCTTTGGCATTTGAAACATTTTTCCTCGGGTTTAAACAAAAAATGTTTTGATGCAAAAAGTTTCTCCAAACAAAACTAATAGTGACTGCGATTTTTTTTGATTTTTTGGAGAATTGCTAAAAATGAATATTTTAACCCCTTTTTCCTCCTTTTCAATAAAAATACTATCGAAGAGATTTTTGAAAATTTCTTTTTGCAGTCACTTTTAGTTTTGTTTGGAGAAACTTTTCATGTTTGATTGTAATGTCAAAGTAACTGTCGTTTCTATTATTATTTCCATAACTGTATAATATACTCTGTGCTCTCTGCCTGTTACGCACATTTGGAATAAATTTGACAAACTTGAATATTCTTCAAGTACAGGGTTTTAAAAAGGAAACAATTTTGTATTTTCTATGTAGCCCGAAACTAATTACAATATGTTTTCCACATAACTCGTAAAACAATTCATTCAACGCATGTTCCACAAAATAAAAGCAAAACAAAAAAAGAGAAAAAAGTCAATTGTTTTCAAATTGGCATTAAAAAATTCGTTTAAGTGACCGTAAAACACTTGCGTCTACATTCCCTAAGCATTTACCATTACCATTAGCAATAGCAACAGCAGCCCGAAAGTCCCAAGACCCAGTACCAGTCCGATTTCCAATCTCAATTCAGTGCGGTCCGGTGCCATTTTTTTCTAAAAGGCACTTGAGCGTGTTTTATGTCCAATTTTGCAGCTCCTTGTGCACGGTCCTATGCATATTTATAGACCTCTTCGGTCTCTGGTCGCCAACGTTGACGTGCTCCGATGCCGAAACCGAGAGCGCATGCGTGTAGCATGTGCCTCTCTGCCCTCCTCCTCCGCTCAGTTGTTGCCGCACTCCCCGCTGTGTTTGATCGTTTACGGGCGTCAAATTGCATACACTCTCTAACACATATACACACGCACACACACACTTAAGCATACATATGTACTTATTTTCGATTGCCCTTTTTCTTTTTTTCAGTGATATTATGCTGCCTGTGGGTCAATTGGATGCCAACGGTTTCCCGCGCATGTTCAACGCCCCCAGCTATTACCCCGAAACCATTTTCAACGGTCAGTAGAGAGAGAGAGAGAGAAAGAGGAATAGCGTTCTACAATTGAAATGCGCAGGCGCTGCTTTTGTAAATACAATTTTAATGTTACACTTCGGTCATCAAATGACGTTATGTTTCTAAATTTTAGAATAATCTTAATTTTGCTTTTTGTATTGTACAATAATAATAATGCAATTGCAATAAATAAATATAGAAAAAAAATACTGTTTACATTTTAAATTTCAAATTTTGTGGTTGGGCAGCACTGGTTAACTACTGCTGGCATCGATGAAATTGTTGGGCTATCGTGAAATTGTAACATATCGATATTTATTAAGCGATGTGTATTTTCAACCAGTTAGAGGTAGAGGTGGAGAACTATCGATAGTCGGCAACATCGATAGTGTGTTAATTTGAACATACAGTCGAACTTCCCTAGCCCGTACTTCTGTAAGTCGAATTTTTAGGGAAAATCCCCAATAAAGTTTAAATTTTTTTTCGTTTCTATTTAATGCTTTTGTTACCGGTTCGTTTGGATATGTAATATTGATGTAAATTAGCATATGGTGATGGTATATGATAGAATATTGCATCAAAAATTACTTAAGCTTGTGAAATTGCTTTGGGAAAGATATTTGTAATGTACTTCTTTGTCAGCGCGTCAGCTCAAGATTATTTACCATGGCACCAGCACGTGTATGAAAATGTTTATCGCTCTAAGAAATCTTTATTGTTTGTTAAGAAATTCAAAAGTGGACAAAAAAATTGAAGTGGCAGAAAAATATGGTGTTCCATCGAAAAGAGTTTTCATTATATTAAAAAATGGAAAATTAATTATGTCATTTGAATCGGGAACTTCTTCTGGATACAGCAAAAGAACGATAAAACCTATTTTTGAGAATATCGACAGGTCTTGACAAACTGGAATTTTTTTTGTTGAAAATAACAAGAAAAGTTTTCAATTTGAAATGTATTTATGAATGAATGAAATTGTAGTTTCATTTAAAAAAGTAAAAAAAAAAAATTCCCTAACTCGAACTTTTCTCTCGGATAATGGTGATTCGAGTTAGGGAAGTTCGAATGTATATGGGCATTTCCAGAAAAAGGTCCACCACGGCCAAAAACGTAAAATTGAATAAAAACTCACATCTTGTGCAATTTTCTTCCAAAAATGTATTCAAGTTATTTATTTTAGCAATATACGCTCAAAGAAATTCAATAGGATGAAGATATAGATTCTACATTGGAATAAATTCACTTTTTCCATATATTTGCCCATTTTCTTAAAAATTTAATTCCAAAATGGACCGTTTGTATTTGTACGATTACACTTAGTAAGACAGTAAGATTGTAACATGAACCATTTTAATTCTTAGAAATATATTGAAAGTTTAATTTAAAACAAGTTTTAAAAGCTGTTTTCGATATATAGAATGAAATTTGATGAACAAACTCTTGGAAAAACTAGGTGGAAATCTTGTCACGTTCGCGATGTCGCGTTACAAATTACTAATAAAACTTGTAAAATATATAAAACGGTAGTTACATATCAAAATTATTTCTAAAATGGATAACTACATTATTTTATTATGGTTTAAGAGTATTTCCTTCCAAATTACTCGTCACATTTCGCAGACATTCGCATTTGTCAAGATGAAGTCAAACATGACTTCCATTTTTCGTCGCGTTCGCGATGCATTGTTTTCTATAAATAATTAAAAAACGACAAGTCTTCAAAGGTTGTCTTTTATCATAAAAATAGAGTTGATAAAATGCATTAAACACGTGAGAAAACAGTTTTGAAAATGTCAGCTTTTACCACTTTTTTTTTCATTTAAAGACGTACAAATGTCGCGTTCTCGATCCTGGAAATACCCATATGTATGTAAAACTCTAAACTTCATAAATTTTTTAATAAAATTCCAACAAGATTTTAAAATTGTTATTAATTTAGGTTTTATATGTGTATGTAAGTAAAAAAAAATTATTTCATTTTGTATAAAAACATCAATATCTTTGATATTTCGATATGAAAATAAATATATATTTTTTTTGATATTTTTGACAAAAAAATATCGATAATATATCTCTAAATTAGTCATGTTACACTAATGTTTACTATTTTATTGCAAATTTGGCACTTGGATGTAGAGGTGGAGAACTATCGATGGCACTATCGGCACTATCGATGGTCGAGCGCTATCGAACCACTATCGATAGCAAACCTGCACTATCGATAGTGGTCGATAGTTTTTTATGAAGCTTTACGGATCATAAATAACAGCGAGTAGCACTCATAAAAATGAAGCAACTTAAACGTAAGAAAGGAATTTCTAAAGTTTGGAAATATTTCAAGCGATCCGACGATAAAAACTTGCCAATTGTCTCAACTGTTGCAAGGAGTACAGGACTAGCGGGAACACGTCCAACTTGAAAGATCACCTTAAAAGATTTCATTCAGGACTTGATGATCCTGTTTCAAAACCAACCAATGGTAACGTCGATGCATCAGATTCTAATTAATCAAGTTTGGCCGCGTCGTCAAACAGCAGCACAAGATCGAGCACGCACTTCGTTTCTGCATATTTCAAAAGAGCACTTTTATTCGACTCCAACTCCAAACGAAAGAGGGACATCGAAAACAAAGGATTTATAAAGTATTCTCAAATCCTCGATCCCAGGTATAAACTGTCCAGCAAAACACACATAAGAGACGTGCTAATGAAAGCTATGTTTGAAGAGTGCACAGCCAAGTTGAAAGGAAAGTTAAAGGACGTATAAAGTGGACATCAAGTGCGAATGATTGTTTTTCAACAGTGACATGCCGTTTTTAGATAGTTTTGAAGTCCTTGACACAGCCGAACTAAAAGATCCGACTATTCATTGTGCACAAAAAATTGCTGAAACACGGAGCGCTTGTTCCGCAGGTGCGGACAAAGAAAAAAACATTAATACGTTATTGTTTTTGAACAAAAACCTTTGGCTATTAAAATAGCTAATTGCGATATAAGATTATTGAAATCCTATGTCGCCAAACGAAATGATTTAAATGAAATGAAATGTATTTTAATTATAATTATGGGTATTAGCCCATAAGACACAATGTTGTCATCTTCCTTAAATTTAAATGAAATTAATAATTTTAATTTTTTGTTAGGATTTTACTTGAAAACATAATTTTTAGAATTATAACCCACTATCGAAAACTATCGATAGTTATCGATTGTTTGTGAAAAAATATCGGCCACTATCGATGGTGCCGACTATCGATAGTTCTCCACCTCTACTTGGATGTAGTGTATCGTACAATTATATCGATATTGATTATATCGCTTTAAAAAAATATCACTTAAAAATATATCATCACCAAAAATTAAATATCGATATGTCGATATATTGATATATTGATATTATATCAACAACCCTACTCTATAAAAAACACATTAAAATTATCGATACAACTAATAAAAAAACACATTAAAACGGAATGACAAACAACTCAAACGGACGCTTAAGCGAATACTTCGCCAACGATCCGCCCAGTTTTTTTGATGAGCTGACAAACACAAAATCCAAAGGCAAAGAAACGCAACCGCAGCCAACGCACACAGCGGAGAAGAGCAGCAGCAGCACCAATATGTTGGCCAGCACATTTACAGGTTGCTTTCAACCGCCTGAATATGTGGAAACAGCTGAGCCCGACGAGCCAATAAAAGTGAGCGACGATGTTAGAAATTTATGGCGACTGCCCACACCAACTGAGCTGGGCAATCAGGCAACACATCTTGTTATGCCAGGCATACACATAGCCAATGATTTGGTAAATAACTAATGTAATTAAATACAATTGAAATGCTGACACTCAATTGCCTTTTTTTTATTTAGCCCGATCCCATAAGTATTGCTGTGACGCAGCATCTGGATGAGGGTGAATTGCAGCAAAGGAAAATCCTTGGAGTGGAGAATGTCACACAGGATGAGCGTGGCATTCGTACCCTAATAAATGCCGGTTGCTTTCGAGCAGCAGTCAATCTCACTGGCAGACTTTTGACCATTTATGGCCAGGGATATGGAAGGGCTGGTCAGCCAGCTAAACATTCACCGCACTCACTGCAATTGTGGTTTACACGTCTCGCATTGCTGGCCAAGCTGGACGAATATGATTTGTTGCAAGCTGAGGCCGAACCCTTTGGCCAACTAAATGGACCAGATGTATTCTATGAGTTCTATCCTGAGATGTATAATGGTAAACAAGGCTCAATCGCATGTTTCTCGTTTCGCCTGCTTCTGGCCGAGCTGCCCATTTACCTGGGAAAACCACACCTAGCGCTGGATCAGCTCTCTGAATTACACGTAATTAGCAATGAGATTAAGGATCATTATGATAGATTAAAAAATACGCAAGCTGCGGAATTTTGGCAGCGACGAGCTGAACGTGTGTTGCAGTCAATAATTAACTGCGCCTTGATGGTGGGTCAACAAAGTCAATTCTGAACTTATTATATTAATTTGTTTGCCTATTTAGATGAAGAAATTCAGCATGATTGATGACATTATGGGCGGAATGCTTCTCACACGTTCTAGTCTGAGTAAAGAGGAGCAGAGATCATTATATTCGGCCTGGGGACGCATCTACTTGCAAATTGGTGATATATTTGGTGCTGAACAAAAGTTTGCCGTCTCACGGCGGCTGCGTGAAATGTAGGTACATTATATTTAAATAACTTTTATTATTTTAAAACTTGGTTTCATTTATTTAACAGCAATTCGTCACCTGATTTGCGTGATTTGGTGGACAAGGGTCTCATAGCTGTGGCCAAAAATGACTTTCCAGAGGCTTATCTGATATTTCAAAAGGCGCTGCATTTGGATTCGGGCAATACAATGATACTGAACAATATGGGCGTATGTTTACTCTATGCTGGAAAACTCAAGGATGCCATCAACTTGTACGAACGCGCCATTAAGCTGAATCCACAGAAATCGTTGAATGAGAGTTTACTCGTTAACCTGTCCACCTTGTATGAACTGGAATCCAACAATTCAAAGGCGAAGAAGCTGAATTTGTTACGCTTGATCAACAGATTTAAGCCAGATCTCACAATTAGCGTTGAAATTTGCCTTAAGCTGCAGGCATCAAATTAGTTACAAATATATGTAAATACTGTTGGTAAACATTCCACAACCTCCATCCAGAATGAATAAAATTCAATATTAAAAACAAATAGTATCTCATAGATACCATATTTTGTGTATCTTTTTCTGCACCTGCCTGTTGCTGGTATTTTTTAGTATAATTACGAGTGGAGTGCCGCTCGATTTTATCGATTGTAAAAGTGGTCACATAATTGCCGGCTATTCTTTTGATTATTCATACAAATTCAAAAGAAAATGCTATATGATGTAATTAAATTAATTTTCAATCTTCGAAACTAGTATCATTCATATTTAATTATATTAAATACGAATATAGTTATGCCGCGATAAGTAAATAACGATAAGCAAATTATCGGTTTCTCCTACCGCCGCTCAATAGCAGTGCTGCCAGAATCTTCGAAGCAAAAATTGCTAGATTTGGAAAAAAAAAGTTGCTAAAAATAACTAAAAATTATGTGAAAATTGCCAAAAAGAAAAAATGCCAAATCGGGTTCAACAAATATATATATATATGTTTTTAAGAAAATAAGATCTAAATTAAAAAGGAAAATGATTTCATATCTTAAGCAAAACTAAGAGTACTTATAATGCTATTTAACTAGTCAGCTTTACTTAAATCAGCGTACTTCTCATTGCTAGTAATTTGAGTCAAGTACTCTATGGTAGAGCATTATTATAGCAACATTTTCCGTGTCTGTGTAGACCATACCTGTTGAATTATTTGAAGTTTCATATGTTCAAATTGTATTTCTATTATAATTATTAAATTTAAATTTTGGGCAAATCAAACATTTTTTAAACTTTTAGCATATTAACCAAATCACAAAATATAGCAAAAGAGTGAGCAAAAACTTTCAAGTCGTTCATATAATCGAGCCACTGAGTTAAATACCAGAGTCCCGATATCGTTGTAAACCATTATTAATCGTAATTTGTGCTATCATTTGCAAAAAAGCTATAAAAAGGCAAAAATGCCAAAGAAAAATAAAAAATTGCTAGTTCTGTAATAAAGTTGCTAAAATTGCTAAAGAAAAATTAAAAATTGCTAGATTTGTGGCTAATTGCATTTTTAAAAAATAAATTGCAAATTTTTTGAAAAGTTGCCAGATCTAGCAACTAAATTGCTAAACTGGCAGCACTGCTCAATAGTTGGCAATCCAACACTTGCGGTGATTGGTCACACTTAGCTGGTGAAGTACTTGGAAGACAAGTTTTTCAGAAACTTATTTATAAAACATAAATAAATCGTATCAAATAAATACGTACGAGCGTTATAAATGTTTGAAAACACGTAGTGCGTGTTTTGTATAATAGGATAGTTGAAAATAGGTGAGTTTAGTGGCATTTAAGCGCGTTTGTAATATGACCACACAAAGCAGCAGCAGCAAGGCGTAGATTATATTGATGTGGTTGAAAAGAAAGTGTAGAGAAATTTTCGGTGCAGTCACAATGTTGTTTATAAATATATATAAGCGACAAATGCCACAGTATTATGCCCGCGCGCCAAAAAGTAACGTTGCGCCTACCAAAAACAACGTAAAATGTATAATTTATAAAAATTATCTTTATAGCTGCAATTGGTGTCTGTGTGTTTTGATGTAAAAAGCGCGCCATTATTTCTGTGCATGACATGACGTAGACATGAAACCACAGAGAAGCTATTGAGTGTTGTTAGTGTGTTTGTTTTTTGTTTTTCTTTTTTTTAAAGGTAGCTGGAATTGTTTATGACATGTAATGCAATCGTTGTTAGTGTGTGCGTGTGTGTTTGGTAGAATGCAGCAACAAAGTTGCCTGCAAATAATTTTTGTATATTTTTATTTGTGCGGTGCGCATACGCTAGGTACACGCTCGTCAAAACATATACACAAGCAGGCAGAAAATCTCTATTCTTTTGCAATTTGTTTTGATTTCTCATTCGTGCTCTCGCTCTCACGCGACTCACATGCGCGCCGCTCTCAAAGCAAAAGCTCCACTCATCGAGCATGAATTATGTTGTTGGGGCATGGTGGGGGGGATGACTTGTGAAGTGCGTGCTCATGGCTCAGTAATAACGGCATATTAATATGCAAGTGTATGTGTGCGTGTGTATACGTCACATTCATGACGATCCTTCGTTTCGACCACTTGCGCGTACTCTCTGGCTTGCGTTGCTGCCTCGCTGAGTGTTTCTTGCCGACTAGTTGCCGTTAAGCTGGAACCGAAGTATTTCAGTGGTTGCTCGACTTGCGTGCGTGCGCTCGCTCTCATTCTCTCTCTCTCTCTCTGCCCTCTCTCTCTCGCTATTAGTTGAATAAAACGTAAACAAGAGATGTTAATAATGTGTGTGTGTGTATATGTGTTTATTCTTGCAGAGCTCAAATGGCAGCTAATAACAGCAATATGCACAATCTGGGAGCGCTGCAGGTGCCGCCATCGGTGATCGCCTCCACGGGCACCGTGAGTCCCATGATGCAGCCAAGCACAAGCGCCCAAAGTGCCTGGGATCAGTTAACAGCGAGTGCATCCAACAATATGACACCATCACCGACAGCAACAACAACAGTTGGAGCTGGAACAATTGGAGATGCCGGCGGTCACATGATGAGCGCTGGCAGCTCACCGGTGGCCAGCTGCTCGTCGCCATCGACGCCAACAAAAACACATCATGCCCCGCCCACGCTGGAGGCAATGGCACACACACCGCAAGGTCCGCCAACCCTTGGGCCAGGTGGCTATGGAGAGGAATTGACCGCCGAATTGGTGAATCAGGGATGGCGCAAGTTCTGGTCGAAGCGGGAGAATCGACCGTACTACTGGAACAAGGTGACCGGCGAATCCCTATGGGAAATGCCAGGCGCGCGTCCCTTTGATCCGCTGACCGATCCACTGGGCATTTGCCATGCTGGTGGCAGTGGCGTTGGTGGACCAACGCCCATGACGCCGCACCAGCAGCAACATCAACATCATCATCTGAAGCGTCGACCCTCGGATGATATGCACATACACCCGCATCATCAACAGCTGCAGCAGCAGCAGCACATGGGACCGCACGGTGGTCCGCCCATGAAAAAGTTTGTGCTCGCTGGTCCCTGGGATCTGGAGGTGTGCACAAATGCGGTAATTGTTGAACGTCCGCCGACGCTGTTGCCCCAACCGCATCCGGAGATTGAAGCATTGCGCGCCGCCTTCAGCATGAAGCTGCTCAAGACCTATGAGGATTTATGCATGCGCAGGGAGAACATCAAAGCGCCACGAGACTCGTTCAATCGCTGGCTCATGGAGCGTAAGGTCATCGATACCGGCTGCGATCCGTTGCTGCCCAGCAACTGCCTGCCCGAAATCTCCAGCTCCATGTATCGCGAAATCATGGCCGATATACCCATTAAGATTGTCAAGCCCAAATTCACGGGTGACGCACGCAAGCAGCTTTCCCGCTACGCGGAGGCGGCCAAACAAATCATCGAGTCACGTTCGGCGCCGGCGGAGTCCAAGAAGGTTGTCAAATGGAATGTGGAGGATACATTCCAATGGTTGCGTCGCACTGTCGGCGCCAGCTATGAGGATTTCCAGGATCGTTTAGCGCATCTGAAGCGTCAATGCGAACCGCATTTGGTGGAGACCGTCAAGAGTTCGGTGGAAACGTTGTGCATTAAAATCTTTCATCTATCTGCGGAACATGCGCGCAAAATCCGTGAACGACACCTGCAGCTGCTCAAGGAGCATGGGATACCGGAGCCGACGCCGCCACCTCCGCCGCCGCATCTGAAGAAGGTCTGGTGCTATCCCATACAGTTTGCGGTGCCCTCACCCCGCATGCCGGCCATTGAATATCTGCAGGATCGCGATCACATGATCATCAAGTACACGCCGACGACCATCAATCAGCCGGATGCACAATATATCAACCTCACCTATCTGCAAAAGCTGGAGCAGCTCTATCGCCACAATTGCTTCGATGACAAGAAGTTTGATCTGTTCATTGGACGTGTCTGGTGTCTGCTCAAGCGCTATCAAACGTTCTTGGGCAATGCCCTCAACTCGTCCCAGGAGGCTGAGCTCACCCAGGCGGCCTTGCCGGTGCCAGTTTTCGAGTGTCTTCACAGGCATTTCGGTGTCAGCTTCGAATGCTTCGCTTCCCCATTCAATTCATACTTTCGCCAATATTGCTCTGCCTTTGCCGACACGGATGCCTACTTTGGTTCCAGGGGGTAAGTCTAATTGATTATTCTCCGCTTAAGCAACTCTAATATTTATTATCCATGCAGACCTTTTCTGGACTTTAAGCCCGTTTCTGGCTCCTTCCAAGTGAATCCGCCGCATTGCGAGGAACTCATTGAAGCTTGTTTATTGCACGTGGATAAACTGCTCACCGATTCCATGGAGCCCTTGAGGTAAGTTCAAATTGCCATTGCCATTGCCATTTCCAGTTTCCATTTTTAATCAATTCTAATTATTTCCATCAGTTTCATTGTTTTTCTGCCGGAGTGGAAGAGCATAGCGAAGCTGGAGGAGAGCATGTACAAGCGTCGCTCGATGGTTGTGCTGGGAATGGCGCACGAGTATCGACATGGCTACCAGCACATGATGCAAAAGTGAGTATATAACTAGAAAGAAGAGTTATCTTCGGCTTGCCCAAGATTTAATACCCTTGCAGAGGTATATATTCCTTTTTTAAAGGAACATTTCAGTGATCCTACAGTTATAGTGATTCTTTTATAGCCAAATTTGTTTAGGATGTAAAAGACTTAACTTTCCAATGACAGTTATATGACATAGTCGACCGATTTTAACCAAATATCTGTGAGATTGGTGGAGAAATCCCAGCAAACAAAAAAGTTTTTCATACTAAAGGTTGATCTTTCTTCTGACAAACTTAAAGTACAGTGATCCTATATGAATAGTACAAAGTTAAATTTAAATATTTTCAAAACTAAGAGAAGAGTTTGCATAATAACAGACGAACATAGCAAAATCGACCAGGTTATTGATGCTGATCAAGAATATATGCACTTTATGGGATCTTTATGCAAGGGCTTAAAACAAGAACAACAGCTGCATCAGAATTTTATCTAACTCAATTTACTTTGCACACAGATCGGAGGTGCTCATCAAGTGTATGCAGGGCACCCAAGTGGTTTGGCTGCAGAATAGCGCCGGCTATGCTCGCTGGGGACCCAATGAGAATCGCGTGGAGGCGCTGCGCGAAGCCTTCCGGCCGCAGCGCGATCGTGAGCGTGAACGTGCCGCTGCAGCAGCAGCTGCCTCTGGTAATTCCAATAATCAACAGCAGCAATCGCCGGTGGCAACAACAGCGCCACAATCAACAGCATCATCGGCTGTTGCCATATCAACGCCTGCCACGCCCACCACGGCCAATAGCAGCAACAGTTGCAACAGCACTTCAGCAGCAGCAGCAGGAGGAGGAGGAACAGGAGCAGTGACATCAGCAATCACAACGAACGCCAACAGCATTGGGAGTCCAGTGTCGTCAACGTCTTCCGTTTTAACACCATTGTCACCACACACGCCAACTGGGACACCATCACAGTTTCCCCTAACCATCAGCAATACGAGCAGCAGCAGCAATTTGGTTGCTGCCTCGCCAACGATGAGTGTTCAAAGCGACTGCTCATCACCGTCATCCTCGACAATGTCGTTGTCGCCGGCACCTGCCTCGGGGGGTTATCCGGATGGTGGCACCACAGCAGCAGCGGCAGCTGTCAGCATAACGGCAACGGCGAGCACATCGGCAGCATCGGCCGCCTTTGGGGCAACCACAAGCATAAATAGCACAGCTGTCATTAATTCAGCTGTTTAGATTTTGTACTTGTATCTTGTAAACTACTCTCGTCTATCTTCTCTTTAAGCTAAGCTAACTGTGCACCATGGGGCTAAGTACCACTATTGTGTTTCCTTCATTTAGCGTTTATAATCTAGGCATCGTTTTAAACAAATATCTTGAGGGTATTCACTATTTAATCCTAATGACACACTCTACTACAATTTGGGCCTAATGAATGTAATAATTAATGTAATCGAGTGTCATTTATAATTTGGATATTAATTATTTCTGTGGATACCCTTGAAATTTCAAAGCTAACGGTTACAAGTTTAAAGTTTAATAATTGTACATATGTTTTTTATCAAATTATATTATATATAGCTGATAACTACGGCCTGGCTGTTGTTAATCTTTGCAATTTACCCTGAACAAGGGACAAGCTACCCTACAGGACCAGTTGAGGTACGGATATATGCATACATAGTATGGGTAGAATGAAGAATTCGATCTGGGAGGTGTTACAACAAATAATAATTGTTTTCCAAACTTTAAACACAACACACACACACACAGAGAATTATGAAATACAAACAAATTGCACTTGCACTGAGGATCAATTCGAGAGAATTATTGAGAATTTTTCATTCCGTGCAGCACTTAAAAATTGATATATAAATATTATATATAAATAAGACCCAAACAATCTTTTGTGAGACTATAAACGTATATTTTTAGGATTATTACTTAAAAACAAAACTAATTTATCGCATGTACAAATCGATAAAAAATTAAAATAAAAACATTTAACTTAAGTAGTCGAAAAACAAAAACTAAAAATATTAACGGATCGCGCAGAGAACCAAATTTGTAATAAAAAATATGAAAAAAAAAGGGAAAAACAATAGCAAGAAACTACGCACCGCACAATGAAAATATACCTTAAAATGGGATTGTCACAATCGATTCCAATTGGTGGCTTGTTTAGGCTGCCAACTGGAAACCATCGTGGATACCCCTTCTTATCAAATTTAATGGAAATTTAGCCAATTTAATAGGATCGTAGCGAAACAAAATAAGTAAAAAAAAAAAAAGAAATACACGGAAATTCGGCAATTTAGATAAAAATTAAATCCTAATCATAAGTTTAAAAAACGAATATTAACTAAGATAATCTATCACTTCTCCCAGACACCCCCACCAGCTCCCATTTCACACACAATCATTTCAGTTCTTATTTTTTTCAATAAAATAAATCCCGGTGCTCTTGTCGCATAGATTTACAAAAAAGTCGCCTAATTAAAGTTTCTTTCAAATTATTCAAACCTGTTTTAATTATATATATATATGTATATTTATATATTCGTATTTGTGTACAAGTGTGTGTGTGTGTGTACATTCCGTGTGTTATCTTTTGGTAGCGATTATGGATATGGATTAGCCATGGACTATTAAACTTAAATGCTAAATCGCAAACGCAAAAACCGTCTAAATTATATCAATTCAATATACAATTTCATTTTGAATACATAGCCAGTTTATATAAGCCTTTAGATTGCTTATTACATGATCTCTAAGCTAGAATCACTGTTCTTGGTGACTACTTCAGTTTCAGATGATCCCGATCCGGAACCGGCATCATCAGCCTTCTCATTATCATCGGATTGACTATTGTTGCTATGGCGATGATGATGCGGCGAGCTGGCCAATTGCCAGGCAGGAATCGTGGGCATCGTCATGGACGCTACTGGCGATGCGAATTGTTTGCGATTCAATAACAAGCCTTTGATCGCATCCAGATCGCTGCGAAAATTACTGAATTCACGATTAATTTGCTGGGTCTGCTCCTTCTGCTGCAGCGTAATCATGTCCTTGACCACTGTTATCTCCTTATTGAGGGTTTCACTGCTGGTTTCCACCTTCTTGTCAATGTCCTCCAAGGCTTTCTCAACTGGCTTCTTCTTGGGCTTGCCAAACAGGAACGGTGCAATATATTTCTGATTTATGGGTAGGCAGCAAAGGTGAGTATAAATTCAACATTTATGCAATCGGCAATTTCTTACCCGCCAGAACAAATAGATGCCATAGACCAGACCACTGAACAGCGCTGTCGTGTGGAGCATCTCACGCAGCCTGCCGAAGGCCGTTTGTTGTGGCAACACCGCCAGCTGTGATCCAATATTTATGACGGTATTTGGATTGTTCGGATCTTGGCTAAAAACACCGGCTCTCTCACATGCCAATTGGATTTCGTGAGCCGTTAGACCTTTGGACCGTAGAAACTGCTGCTTTTGGATGAGTGTAGTGTGTCGCACTTTGGTATTTTGTAGAAAGCTTACAGCTGTTGTTATCTATTGCATTAAGATTATAGATTAGACAACGTCTCAAGGGGATCTGCCCGCTGCTGAGGGGTGCTTAGTTAGCGCTTACCAGCGATTCGCGGGGCTCCAATGGCTCCCCATCGTTTGGATTCGGGTTGTAATCCTGTACAGATGCACTCGTTGTTGCCAATATGGTTGTATCGCCAGTGTCCGTGTTGTTGTTGGACATTTTTATGTTGACGCTTATTTCAATTTTGCTCTAATTAAAAGAAATCCAAGGCAACATGAACGGGATTGGCTGGGAGCAGAACTGAACTTATACCAAGACAACTCTTAACCAGTGCTGCCAGTTTAGCAATTTAGTTGCTAGATCTGGCAACTTTTCAAAAAATGATCAACTTTTTTTTAAAAAATGCTATTAGCCACAAATCTAGCAATTTTTAATTTTTCTTTAGCAATAGGTATTTAACTCTTTTGCTATATTTTGTGAATTTAAATTTCAATAATTATAATAATTTGAACAATTTGAACATATGAAACTTCAAATAATTCAACAGGTATGGTCTACACAGACACGGAAAATGTTGCTATAATAATGCTCTACCATAGAGTACTTGACTCAAATTACTAGCAATGAGAAGTACGCTGATTTAAGTAAAGCTGACTAGTTAAATAAGTATATTATAAGTACTCTTAGTTTGGCTTAAGATATGAAATCATTTTCCTTTTTAATTTAGATCTTATTTTCTTAAAAACATATATATATTTGTTGAAAACGATTTAGCATTTTATTTTTTTTTTTTGGCAATTTTCACATAATTTTTAGCTATTTTTAGCCACTTTTTTTTTCCAAATCTAGCAATTTTTGCTTCGAAGATCCTGGCAGCACTGCTCTTTAACTGCTATCGATGACCGATAGCGCTTAACTTGATAAATTAATATATCGATGTCACAGTTTGGGTAATGAAGGAGAACATAACATCACTAGATTCTTGAGTGTTGCAAAACACCTAAAGCATATTATATTTATCGACTATTCAATATCGATAATTTTTTTTTGTTTTCGTGTTTTGCTAGTGAAAATTGCAGAGAAATTGCAAAATAATTAGCTAAAAACGAATTTGTAAAGCTGCAGGATGCTTTCGCTGTTGCAGGAGAAGCGTCCGCTTAAGCGCACACGTCTCGGGCCACCGGATATCTATCCACAGGACGCTAAGCAGCGTGAGGACGAATTGACGCCCACGAATGTGAAACATGGCTTTACAACGACGCCGCCGCTTTCCGATGAGTTTGGAACGGCGCATACCTCCAATGTGAATGCCAGCAAAGTGAGTGCGTTCTTTAGCGGCGTACTGGCCAAAAAGGAGGAGCTGATGACGCTGCAAGATACAGTGCGCAAGAAGCAGCAAATCAATTGTAAAGATAACTTTTGGCCGGTATCGCCGCGTCGCAAATGCACCG
Organism: Drosophila suboccidentalis; assembly: GCA_037043435.1. Lineage (NCBI taxonomy): Eukaryota > Metazoa > Arthropoda > Insecta > Diptera > Drosophilidae > Drosophila > Drosophila suboccidentalis. The sequence continues at coordinate 39,904 of JBAMBK010001502.1, forward strand.
TGGATGCTTGGTTCAAGGACCTGGCCGGGAACAAACCGTTGCTGAGTCTGGCCAAACGGGCGCCATCGTTCAACAAGAAGGAGGAGATATTTATAACACTGTGCGAGAATCAGGTCAACATGCAGCGTGCCACATGGTTCATCAAACTGAGTGCAGCCTATACACTTAGTTTTTCCGAGTCGAAGAATAAAAAGCGCAGCATTTACGATCCAGCAGCTGAATGGACGGGTAATATGATCAAGTTCATGAAGGAGCTGCTGCCAAAGCTCCAGGAATACTATCAGCAGTGTAAGTATCAGAAGTAGAAAGTAACTTAACTCTAGACATATGATTGACTGTTTGATTTAACAGCGCACGATAAGAATGGAGTACAGGCGAATGGTAGCAGCAGCTCAAGCACCAACAACAGCACCAGTAGCAACAGCAATGGCAGCGCTAACATCAGCAGCAACAGCAACAACACGAATAGTTCCACAGGCAGTGCTAATCCCAATCTCATACCAGTGCCAAGCATGGCAAGTCCTCTGGCGCCTATTCACAGTCCGGCTAATGGACAGCCAGGTGCAGTTGGCAGCGGAGCAGTTGGAGGCGGTGTGCCTGGAGCTGCTGCGACGCCGGGCACAGCGTTGGCCACGTTGGGCGGCTCTGCAGCTGGAAGTGCGGCTGTGGCAAACGCTGGAGCTGTACCGCCAGGTTCTAGCATCTCGGGAATTGGCAGCCAGTTCGAGGATAGCCGCAATGCATTGAAATACTGGAAGTATTGCCATCAGTTGAGCAAATACATGTACGAGGAATCGCTGCTGGATCGCCAGGAGTTTCTCAACTGGATACTCGATTTGCTGGACAAGATGCGCACCCAGTCCACCTTCGATGAGCCGCTGAAAAAGCTGGTGCTGAGCTTTGCGATGCAATACATGCACGACTTTGTCCAGTCGGAGAGATTGTGCCGTAAAATGGCCAATCTGGTGGCCAAAAAGCTGGCGCAGCTGCTCAATGCGGCAGTGGAGCAGCAGCAACAGCAGCAGCAGCAACAGGCGCTTATCAAGGCCCAGCCCATGGACATGGATGGGCCGGAGGATCAGTTGCTGCAGCAACAACAACAGCCAACGGTGGATCCCTATGAGCAGGCACTGCAGGATTACATGAACTGTCCACATCATCGGGATATTGTGCTCTATCTGAGCACCATATTGCAGGTGATAACCATCGAGTGTCCGACGGCGTTGGTATGGAGCGGCATTGCCGCACATCGTGCGCCCTCTTCATTGGTGGGCAGTCCTCTGGATCATCTGCCCTTGGCGCCCTCAGTGCTGCCGATGCCCTCACGCTGTCCACGCACCAATCAGGAGCTGCGTCGTCAGCTGCGTGCTGCCGAAGCGGACATTGTGCTGCGGACACAGCATGCGGAGCAGCGTTGGTTCGCCTCCAAATGGCTGAGTGCGGGCAAGAATCATTATACAACTGTGCTGGCCACATTGGATTATCTCGACACACACTGCTTTGATCGTATGGATCTGTGCAATTCCATGGACACACTCTATGCGCACATTTTCCCACCTCAGCCATCCCAGCAGCTGCGCCGTCCCGAGGATGATCCTCAGCAGCAACAGCAACAACAACAGCGTCCGATTTATGAGCCCAAACAGGATGCGGATACGGTGAGAATACTGTGTGAGTGGGCTGTGTCCAGTCAGCGTTGGGGCGAGCATCGTGCCATGGTGGTGGCCATATTGCTGGACAAGCGTCAGATCGATGTGACGAGCACGCCGGCGGATATGTGTGGCGACAAGGAGGACAAGGATTCGCTGGCATCTGGTGCAGGTCTCATCGACGGCCTGCCCGTCTTTCAGCATGTTCTGATGCACTTCCTCGACCATGATGCTCCCGTGCTGGACGAGCACAACAGCAGCGCCCAACAGCGCACCGAGTTCACCAATCTCGTGCAGCTTTTCAGCGCTCTCATCCGCCACGATGTCTTCTCCCACAATGCCTACATGCACACGTTGATTTCTCGCGGAGACTTACTGCTGGAATCCACGCTGGTGCACAAGACGACGACAAAGAGTTCTCCTCCGCCGCCTGCACCGCCGCCGCCTAGTAGCAGTGCCACAACCACACATGGTTTTGATGACGATGGCTTTGGAGCGGGCATTGGCATTGACTTCAAGCACAATGAGTTTGACGACTCCAATGTGGACGATGATCTGGACAAGCTGGTGCAGAACATTAAGGAGAAGGGACAGCAGCATGAGGCGCCCGACAGTCCCAAGATTGGGCCACCAGGCGATGGTGATGGCGGCGTCGATACACCTGGCTCTGGCGTCAGCATATCGCGTCATTATGTGTACACCAAACACTTTCCGATACCGCAGGATGATCCCAGCATGTCCAGCTACAGCAGCGAGAGCAATCAACGCTATATACTGCTCTTTGGCGTGGGCAAGGAGCGCGACGAGAAGAAGCATGCTGTCAAGAAGATGTCCAAGGAGATAGGCAAACTCTTCACCAAGAAGTTCAGCATCGATGTCGCCGAAGGCGGCAAAGTGAAGAAGCATTCCCGCAACGAGTTCAACTTTGAGGCAACCACCGCCAAGTGCCAGCACATGGCATACTTCGATCAGCATGTGGTCACCGCCCAATGTGCCGCCAATGTGCTGGAGCAGCTCAATGGCTTCGCCTTGGGCAACAACAACTATTTGCCCGTGCAGGAGCATGTGGCGTTTCTCTTTGATTTAATGGAGCTGGCTCTCAACATTTACAGTTTGCTTGAACTCTGCGATCATCTGCTGAAGGAGCTGCCCGAGGTGGAGCATCAGCTGCAGTCGAAAAAGTCCAATATGGTCAGAGGGTACACCACCTCGTTGGCCCTTTACATTGTCAGCATCTTGAGACGCTATCACAGCTGCCTTTTGTTGTCGCCGGAACAGACGGTGTCCGTCTTTGAGGGACTCTGTCGCACCATCCGTCATGTGAGCGATCCCAGGGAATGCAGCTCGGCGGAACGCTGCATCCTTGCCTACCTCAGTGATCTGCACGAGTCCTGTGTCCTGCTCCAGGGCAAGGAGCAATCCGCCGAGTATTACCAACAGCTGAAATGCATCAAGCAATTCAAGGATATCTTCAATACGCCTGAACAGCTGAGGTGAGTCTGTAGATCTAGCTCTCTGGCAATAAACGCCTCAATCTACCATATAATATATGTAATATACTCAAGTAGTGAATTCACTAGTGAATGGTAAGCGGTGAATTCACTTGTGAATTGGTAAGTAGTGTATTCACTAGTGAATGGTAAGTGGTGAATTCAATAGTGAATGGTAAGTAGTGAATTCACTAGTAAGTAGTGTATTCACTAGTGAATGGTAAGTAGTGTATTCACTAGTGAATGGTAAGTGGTGAATTCACTAATATTATATACTCATGTGACCCTCTTTCTTTCTTCCAGCCTCGCACCACAAGGCTACAATCCACAGCTGCTGCAGGAGCTGTTTGTGGCGCCACGACGCGGTGGCAAACTGGAACCTCACTGGCTGCGTCAGCTGCACGAGTCCCCGGCGAATGTGTACAGCTTTGTGTCCAACGCCGTCATCGCCGTCTGCCGGGAGACGGACAACGAGAGGCTCAACGATGTGGCCTTGGCCTGTGCGGAGCTGACGGCCAGTTGCAATGTCCTGTCGGAGGAATGGATTGCAGCCTTGCAGAGCTTATGCAGCGGCAGCAAGAGTCCACGCTATCCACATCTCGGCGGACAAGTGGACATTGGCCAGGGCAAGACACACAATGCGCTGGCCGTCTTTGTGTGCATCCTCGTCGCACGACATTGCTTCTCTCTCGCGGATTTCGTCAGTAAATTCGCGCTGCCGACGTTGGCGCGTTCGGTCAGCGGCGCCGGAGGGGGCGAGCTTAGTGTGGACGCCGAGGCGGGCGCTCGTCTCACCTGCCACTTGGTGCTGAAGCTGTTCAAGACACTGGAAATTCCGCAGCCAGGCATGTACTCGGTGAGCACGTCGCCCAATCCTCTGCACGCCGTGGGCAACGATTTCAGCATACGCCTGAGCTGTGATCGTCATCTGCTAGTGGGTGCCCACAAGACCATACCCATTGCTGCAGTGCTGGCCGTGCTCAAGGCCATTCTCATTGTGGTGGACAATGCGGCTTTGAAGACACCGTTGGCGGCCAGTGGACTGGGCTCTTCTGGCAGTGGTAGCGCCTTTGGCAGCGGCAAACGCAGTGGCTTCAATACGCCCGTGCATCCAGGCAGCACGCCCAAGAGCAACGAGCAACGACCGGCGGATCTCAGCCAGATCCTGGGCACAAGTGATTTGCAGCTGGGCAGTCTGGGCAGCGAACAGGAGTCGCTGCAGCAGACGGCGGGCAACAGCTTGGCGGGAAATGAACAAATCTCGCTCTTGGAATTCGCTCAGGCTGTGCTCAAACAAATCTGCGCCCAGGAGCATGTCCTGGAGCGTTGTCTAAAGAATGCGGAGCAGCTGTGCGACATGATCATTGATGAGATGCTGACCGCCAAGCAGGCACAGCGTGTGCTGCACATGATCTGCTATCCGGAGGCCGAGTTTAACATCATTTCCGAGCTGGATCAACGCTCGATGATTGTGAGGATCCTGGAGCACTTGGATCAGTGGACGTTGCGCATTTCTTGGCTGGACTTGCAGCTCATGTACCGGCAATCGCTTAGCACGAATACCGAGCTGAATGTCTGGCTCGATACGGTCGCCCGGGCGGCCATCGATGTGTTCCACATGGAGGAGGTGACGCTGCCAGGAGCGCTAAAGGCAACACATAAACCCAAACCATCAACGTGGCTGGTAGCGCCTCTAATTGCGAAACTAACGCCCGCCGTTCAGGGACGCATTTTGCGGGTGGCCGGACAAGTGCTCGAGAGCATGAACTACTTCTCCAAGGTGCCCAAGTCCGACTGCAACAGCTCCGGCAGCGGCGACGAGCGCGAGAAGAGCAACAGCTGCCACAGCAGCAATAGCTACGGCGGCAACGGCAGCCTTGCGGCCCGCAACAAGAAGATGCCGCTCAACTATCAACCGTTTCTGGGACTAATTCTGACCTGCCTGAAGGGCCAGGATGAGTACAAGGAGAACCTGCTCGTCTCACTCTACTCACAGCTCTCCCAGTGTCTGCAATCCTTTGCGGAGGTGAGTCCTAAGTTTTATATATGTATATTTTACATGATTCTTTAAACGAATGTCGAAGAATATTACTCAGAATACGAAAATTCGGAAAACAAAAGTAGGTATCCAAAATTAGGAATCGAATAATTAGGAATCCAAAATAACGAATCCGAATTTTTGTACTCTCAATATTTTTCTTAGTTGAGATTCCTAATTTATGATTCCTAATTTTATCTTCCCAATTTTGGATACCTAAAATTGTATTCTTTTTTATTCGTTTTTTTTCTACTTTTTTAAAATTTCTTAAGAAAGTTTCGAAATTCGTATGAGGTACCATTTTTTATTATATATTTTTTTTTTTTGATAAATATAAAAAACAATCTTATTCCATTCAATAGCTGGATACAATTGGTGGAATAGATGAGCCGCAGGCGCGTGAGGAAATCTTGGATGCACTGCAGCTGCGCTTCTCCTTGGTCGGTGGCATGTTTGATGCCATCCAAAAGAACAGCACACCAACCACAGATTGGGCCATACTTCTGGCGCAGCTGGTGTGTCAGGGTGTTGTGGATCTGAGCTGCAATCGGGAACTGTTTACAACGGTGGTGGATATGCTGGCCACGCTGGTCCACTCGACGCTTGTCTCGGACAGCCAATCGGAGCGGGATGACAAGAAACTCTATCTCAATCTGATGAAGAAGCTCAAGAAGGAAATTGGCGAGAAGAACAATGCATCGATCCGAGTCATACGACAATTGTTGCCACTCTACAAGCAGCCCACAGAGGTGCGTAATCCTCAACAGAAACAGTTGAAGTTGAAGCGGTCCTAATCAATGTGTTGTTCCAAATGCAGGTAATCGCCTGTGAGCATGCGGGTATGGACACCAAGGGCAACAAGATTTGTGACATGGACAAGAAGCAGCTGCGCATTTCGGATAAACAGCGCATCAGTGTCTGGGACATACTCGAGGGCCACAAGAATCCAGCGCCGTTGTCCTGGGTGTGGTTCGGTGCCGTCAAACTGGAACGCAAGCCACTCACCTACGAGGAGGCGCATCGCAATCTCAAATATCATACGCACAGTCTGGTCAAGCCCAGCAGTTATTACTACGAGCCTTTGCCACTGCCACCTGAGGATATTGAGCCTGTGCCGGAGAAGATATGCATTGTAAGTGGAGCAGTTGTCATTTTGTTTCACATTCTAATATATAATCCTCTGCAGAAGGATGAAATGATGAAGGCGGACACGCCCTCCTCGGTGGATCAGTCGCCCAGCGCCGTGGTTGGCACTGGTCGTGGACGTGGCAAGGGCACCACGACGCGCAAACGCAAGCCGAAGAATCCGAAGACGCCGCCCGTGGTCAACACGCAACAGCAGCAGCCACAGCTGGCGCCGCAGCCGCAACAGCAGCCGCCCAATGCACAGCAGCAACAACAAATGCAACAACAACAGCAGCAGCAGCACATGCAACAGCAAATGCAGCCCAATCAAATGGGACAAATGCCCATGAATATGCAGGTAACAGGGAAAACAGGGAAAAGCAGCTTGCATTTCAATGCATTGACAAAATTTCATTATTCCAGCAGATGAACATGCAGCAATTTGGACCAAATGCCATGATGCAGCAGCAGAATGCATTGATGCAGCAGCAGCAGCAACAACAGCAACAGCAGCAAATGCAACAAATGACGCCCAATCAAATGCAACAGCAGCTCAACGTGGGCGGCAATGGGCAGCCGAATGCACAGATGAATTTCATGCAGGGTCCCGGAGGACCAGGCGGACCACAAGGCATGCCGGGACAACAGCAGCCGCAACAGCAATGGCATAATGCACAGCAGCAGCAGCAACAACAGCCACAGCAGCACCACAATCAGTATCAATATCAGCAGAATATGCAGAGTAAGTATTCTGTTGAGAGACAGGGATTCAGTTTCGTCGTTTCCATTTTAATAAATTATTAAATAACTTAACAATCGGTACCTCATACGAATTCCGAAACTTTTTTAAGGAATTTTAAAAAAGAAGAGAAAAAAAACCAAAACTTAATTTTAGAAATCAAAAATGAGGGAGAAAAAATTGTTAATTAAAGGAATCTCAACTAAGAAAAATATTCAGAGTACAAAAATTTGGAAAAAAAAAATTGGGAAAAGTATCTTTGGTTTTCCTGTCATTGGTTAAATTCTTTCGAATAGTTATATACATTATTCATTATTCGTTCGCAGGGTGCAATCAACCAGTAATACTCAAATTCTTAAAATACCTAATGAAAGAGCAAGATGAACAAGACATTAAGATTATTCAAATTAACGCTGGAGATAGGCCACTCAAAATGAACGAGTGAATATGAATTCGAACTTGAAAAGCTTTGGCTGAATGAAGAGCTCGTATGAGACTCAGTAGGCTAGCATTCAAACGTAGAAGCCTGTGTATGAGAATGACAGAGAAGTTGAAATGGGTTTGAGTTCATTCGAGTTAACCAAAATCTTATTTTGAAAAACGTTCTGCAATAATATGATAAACTATCATCACTTCGTAAAAAGGAAAAAAATCCATTTATTTCTCAGAAATTAAAATAATGACTTGAAGCTATTTTAATACAATATCTTTATTCATGTGCCACCAAGCCATGCTTATTAGCGGCTTGATCTTGTGCGTTAATTTTTCCATGCACCTTTGCCATAAGTCGTAAAAAATAGCTAAACTGAAATAACACATTCGAGTAATTCGAATTTGTTTGACAATGCCAATGTCATCTATCGTTTTTACACCTTAGTTCATTCGAACTCATCTCGTACGAATGCCGAACGTTTGGAACAAAACTTCACTCAAATACATATAAACTCAATCATAGTATGCTTTGCATTCAACTCATTCAGATCCATTCAATTTCATTCAATTGGACTCACAATTTGAGTTCATTCATGCAGACCTCTACTCAATACATACGACCAACAACAAAGATGAAAAAATTTTTGATTTTTTACATGTAAACATGTAGATTTTGAAATAAATGGTTCGAACTAAATATCACAGGCGCTGGTTTTGGAATAAATGTTTCGACAAATGTTGTCTTTTTGCTAATAGGAAAAAGGCGAAGTCATAAATATTTTATTTAAAATCGCGCGATTTTTAATAAAGTATTTTTGATTTCAGCTTTTCCTAATTTTTGTTTTCCCAATTTTTGCTTTCCCAAATTTTGTCTTCCTAATTTTGGATTCCTAATAACTGTATTCCTAATTTCGGATTCGTAATTTTGGATTCCTAATTTTGGATAAATCATATTTTTCGACATTCGTATATAGAATCTAACCATCTGCTCTCCTTTCCAGTGAATCGCATTGAGAGACCTACATTGACAACGAATTCGAAGCAAGCCTTGTCACAGATGCTGCGCCTGCGACATCCTGGTTCGCTCCAGCAGCAGCAGCAGCCACAACAGCCACCTGGTGGTGGCTTTAATCCCATGCAGCAGCAACAGCAGGCACAGCAGCAACAGGTGCCGCAGCAACAGCAGATGAATGCACAGCAAATGCGGCAGCAGCAACAAATGAATGCACAACAGAATCCACAGGCAGCAGCTGCATTCAATGCCATGCAACAACAGCAGCCGAATGTGCAGCAGCAGCAGCAGCAGATGAATCCCAATCAGCAGCTGCAACAGCAGCAGCAACAACAACAGCAGCAGCAACAGGCGCAATTCATGCGTGGCAACATGCGTCCCATGGCGCCAAATCAAATGGGTGGCATGAATATGGGGGGTCAGGGCATGCCACAGAATCCAATGATGCAGCAACAGCAGATGGGTCAAGGCATGGTGGGCATGGTCAATCCGAATGCCAATCCCATGATGCAGGGGGGCGGCGCTGGTGGCAATGGCGGTGTTGGAGTAGGCGTCGGAGTTGGAGTTGGCGTTGGAGGTGGTGGCAATAATCCAAACATGGGCATGGGTGGCATGCCACAACAGGGCATGATTCCGCAGCAACAGCAGTTCCAGAACTTTCAAAATCAGTATCAGCAGCAGCAACAACAGCCGGGCATGCAGCAGCAAGCTGGCGGCGCTGGTGGTGTTGGTGTGGGCGTTGGCGTGGGCATGACACCAAATCAACAGCAACAACAGCAGGCTGGACTCATGGGCAATTTTAATCCTCAGATGCAGCAGGCGCAACGCAACAATCCGGACTTTATGGCTGCAGCGGTGGCTGCACAACAGCAGCAACAACAACAGCAGCAGCAGCAACAACAACGAGGTGTGCCCGGCAACATGATGGCCAACAATCGAGGACAATATATGAATCAAGCGCCCAATGTGACCATGACAAACATGATGGGACCTGGACCAGGTGGCGTGGGCGTCGGTGTGGGTCAGGTGCCACCCTATGCACGCCAGCAACCAACGGGTGGCGGCAAACCAGGCGTTCTTCCAACGCAACAACAATTCCAACAGCAGCAACATCAGTTGCGACATCAACAGATGATGCAGATGCAGGGCATGGGCGGTGGTGGGATGGGTGGCGGACCACAGGCAGGCGGTGGTGCTGGTGCGGGCGGCGGTGGAGGCATGGTGCAGCAACAGCAGACCATGAATCAACAGCAGACACCCAATCTTGTGGCCCAGCTGCAGCGACAGATGCCCAATCAGCCGAATATGATGGGACAGCAGCAGCAGTATCAGCATCAGCCGCCACCCTATTAGATAATATATATATAGTTTTAGCACTTAAGGCTTGCTCTATTGTACGAATATTTATCAATGCTAATTGCAAAAATAAATTGTAATTTTATTTTCAAATATCCCACCAATTGCTTTGTGCGGTGCTGCCAACTTACTTTTGCTGTCGATAACTTTGCTATCGATAATCAAGCAACCTGCACTATCCGAAAACAGCTGTTCGCCAATTCGCGTGTGTGAGCCTATGCATGTGTGTGTGTGTGCAAGATAAATCACAAAATTTTATAGCAAGTTAAGTTTTGTTTTAATTAGTTCTAAGCTCAAAGTTAATTCGTGCAATATAAATAGTTCCTACATACATGACCCACAATTGGCTACGCATATGCACGCAATCGCCAACGCCAGCGTTTCATTCATTTTTTTTACGTGTAGTATTGCAAAATAAGAAGTGAATAAAACCAACAATCGCCTTTGCGCATTTAACAGTGGCAAATATCAGTATTGTTTGCATTAGCTTAGTAGGTGGACATATTTGTGTGAAGTGAAAGAGCCAAAGCCATGAATGAAGCACCTGAGCACAGCAAAAAGCGGCAAAAGACGGTAAGTGCTTGCATCTGTACGCACAAAAATATATATTTTTATTGGAAACTTCTTGCGCCACAACTGCCCCTCGGTATTTGTACAAATGTGCCAAGGAAATTGGTGACTCGGTCACAGAACCCCAAGTGCAAAGAGTGCACAGGTTATTTAGACAGCTGTTAGAGTTTTCATAACATATTTCAGTTCAACTTTTAATTCATAAACAACTGTTTGTTCATCGCATTTCCTGAAATGTGTCAAACATTTATCAAGTTATTGTTTTTACGTGTGAAAGTGAAATCCACATTTCAGACCGAGTTTCGCTTTGTTTGGGTCACATTATATTTTTGGTTTTTATTAATGCAATCTTATCAACATTGTTGGCAAGGTGCGTCAGACTGACCCACAGTTAAGTTAGGGTATATTTTCCATCAACGAGTCTGTGTTTTAATACGACCTACATAGATAAGAAACTGAAGTTTAGCCAGTCAGATGAATAACAAATTGAAATTTGCTTATCAAACAGTTTTAGGTTGATTTACTTTAAATACAATAATATTGGCTGAGTTTGCAAAGTAAAATAAATTTACTGTGCAATGTAGAAACAAATAATAAGAAATATAGAAAGAAATAATATGCAAACGACAGTTTTGCATTATTTCTGTGTATTTATTTAATTTATATTAAATTTGCATAATATTTAAGCAAAACAGATAAAATACAGAACTGAGTCTGATTTCTACAAATTTAAATATTTATATATTTTATAACTTGTATATTTATGAAAACTGCACAAGAAAAAAAGAGTTCTGAAGATTCGGTAACATTAAAGTAACATTTAAATAATTATATTATGCTAACTTAACATTAACACCGGCAGCTAACGCAACATATTTATAACATCCTTCCTATGTTTATGACAAAATCGGTTGAGATTGGTTGAGTTAACTCAAAAAATAATGAAGCTTTTCAATGGGTATTTTTAAACTGATCGCTTCTATAAGGATTCCGACTAAATTTAAATATTTCAAGAGTTCATACATATTATTTAAATAAATATTGCTCTTATCTTTTTGATGAAAATTTCTAGATTAGTTCCAAGGCTGTCTCGGAAATTCAGATTATTTAAGTTTGTTGCCCCGTTAATTTTGCGTAGATAAGGTAAATGTTATGGCTTATCTTATGCAATATGCAGTCGTCAACAGGTTTTTCTGTGTTTTTATTATTATTACATACAAAATGTTATTGCAGAGACAGTAAAACTAGTTGAAATTAAAAAGAAAGTCAACATACATTTGTTTTGGGCCATGCTAACGAATTGTAAACAAGTTAAGATACTCGTATCTCAGTCACACTTCAACCGAACGATTTGTGGTCGTTGTCTTTAGCCAAAAACTTGGTCAACGGCCATATTTAGACACAAGTTGAATGACCACGTTAATAAGTACATAGTATGTTGGTCAAGAAATATAGGTTTTTGTTGTTATTTAGCGACTAATTGTTTTTGTATCATATGTGGGTCGTCATCATATTCAGCTTAACAATTGAATGCCATTCACTTTTGCAAACATTGCAATTCTTCTTTCTACTTACTTGTCTTTATCTGGCTAAAGATTTATTCACTCGTAATAATATTTAAACTATGATTGTCTACAATACTAAATTCCATACCCTGTAAACTTTTAAATAAAGGGATATATTCCTAGCTAGTTTTGACACTTCTCTTATGTAAATGTACGTCATTTAATTAATAGTTTTGTTTTGAAGTCGTTACATTACAAATGTGTTTAGTGCATGACTTTCAAATTGTTGATAAACATGGTGTTATTACATAAATTTAATGACATTCGTTGCACATACCACGTACTAAAACGTGAACTTGAAGTGTTTTTCATTTTTTTGCAACTCATCTGACTTTATAGAGTATTCAATAAAATATACTCCTTCAGCTTAAGAGCAAAATAAAAGCTATTTAAAATAATAAATTATACTTTCAAAGGTTTTAATAACAACTTAATTTAAAAACAATTGAAAGAAATGTTTGTGATTCTAAAATGTCAGGGAATTAATTTTTTAGAGCCATAATTTTATTTCCAAATTAAAAATATTATTTATTAGAATATTTTATTAGTTTTATTTAAAACGAATTTAATGTCTTTTTCCGCAGTTCACTTAAATTTCATTTAATTTAATTTACAGATTGTCAACCTATATTTTTACATTTTTTGGTTGTTAGAGATTTGTAAAACTTGTCTGCACACCCTCTGCCCCTGCTCAAAATACTTATTTATTAAAATATTTTAATTCTGGTATTTAACAGGTGCCTTTTGGACTTGTTAACAAGCTTTTAACTCGTCTGCTTCACCCTCCTTGCTTTCTTCCCTGCTTTTTGCCAAGATTGCTTGGACATTTTTTTTCGCTGCATTTAACGCACGAATCGGCCAACCAATTTCAGTTGCAGTTCCGAGCTCCAACGAGAAAGTTCAGCGGGTTTCATTATTATTTTGCGGCTACTCGGGTTGGGACCGGGCAACTCCAAAACTCTCACTTGTTTAATTATCAAAGTCTCTCATTGTTGTTGACGTTGCTCTTACCTTTGTTGTTGCTGTTGTTGTTGCGTTGCGCTTTCTTTTTGTGCGATATTTGTTTAGATACGGTTTTTTCTGGAAAATGTTTACAAAACGCGCCAATCTCCTCCACAATAACAACAATAATAATAACAACAATAAATGCAGCGATTTGGTGAGTTTTTCTTGAATGTAAACAATTTCACATCGTGCCGAAATTCACTTTAAAAGGTCATGACTTTGATCGCCCTCAAGAGTTGCCCCGTTTAAGAGTTTTGTTTACATTTTGGGAACGTATTTTGTTTCGTTTCTGGTTGGATTCGTGATAAATCAATGCCATACATATTAATTAATTAGTATTGGTGGAGTAAATAAATCAAGAAATAACCATAACAATCAAATGATTAGTTCCGCTTGTTAACGTATTTATTTGAATACCCTCTAATAAGAAAGTTGGAAATATGTCAGCAACTTCAGAAGTGTCTTTCCAAATCTCGTTGATCATTTATCTAACTTATTTACTTAAATTAATTGTTATCTCGCAATCTTATTTTCTTATGAATAAAAAAAATGAAGTTTATTACAAAAGTTTATCAAATAAAAATGAGTCTAAAACCTGTTACAGGGTATATAAGAGACTTTTTTTTATTATTTTATTTATTGCAATCAATTTGAATCGATACGATTCATTTTTATGGTTATTTGTAATCAATTCCTTTTCTGTTAATTGAATTTATTTTAAACTAGTTCATATTTATTCATAGAGTTATAAATAGATTTTAAAGTCTTATTTATCTTTGTTTATCTGCAAAATTATAAAAATATATTTCAGGTTTTTTATTTGTGTTAAAATTAAATTGTTGTTTACCTAGCTTAAAATTTTTAAACAGGTCAAACTTCTTCATAAATATATTTGCAGCAACTAATTTGCAATACTAAAAAAATAATCAGTGTTCGAGGTTAAAAATAAAACATAAACACACAATGCAAAAACATTGTCCTATACGCACACGCATACACACATACACATACACTCACACACACAGATAGAGATGATAATAACAAATACATTTGCGTTTGGCTTCAAAGATAGAAAACGATCTGTAAACCAGATGGAGAGCGGCTCAAGAGCTACAAGAACAAGGTTTAACTCGCTCTCTCAATGCTGTTCTCAGTGCTGCTCTCTCCCTCTCTCTTAGTTTTGCTCGTTTACCTCTTATGAGTCTGCCATATAATACGGTAAATATTATTGAAACTTTCAGTTCGCTTTCAACTCTCGTTGCGTTCGTCAATAACGAGGGAATCACAATCGCAGTCGCTTCTCATTTTTTCACTTTTTGCGCTGTGTTTTTTTCAGTATTTATCTAATTGCAAAACGTGCCAAAGAGCAATCTATTAAGTGCAAAATAAATAATTAATATTTGCATCTAGTATAAGGCAGTTAAGCCAACTAGAAGAACAATGCCCAATCCACCAATCGGCTTTTATTCCCACATCAAAAGAAGGGTACGACTCTCGCATATGCTCTCAATGCTTTCAACTTCATCTAAGTGGTTCAAGAAACGATTAAATAAAAACTACAGTCTAAATAGATAGACGTTAAGTGCTCCTTGACCCAAATTTGTTAAATTTTAACTGAGACTCGACTAGATTTTTGCCCTATAAAATAAGTTGGTTAAATAACAATTTGTATTAAATGTAGAACTCTTCAAATATACAAAAAAAAATATATTCTTAATATAATTATTAAATTTTATTCGCATCTCCGCCATGGCTTCCTCTTCTAGTCTTCTTTGTATAACCCTATCTCTTTTTATGGTCTATTGAATGTACATAAATGGGATATCATTATCTTCTACTCCCTCGGGCTAATGCCATTTGCGATCTTTCACACACGAGTTGGCGTCGTCATGCCATCTAAAGGGTCAACAAACTGTGCAGATTCAGCAAATTGAATGGCAATAATGGTTGATGAAATCGCTTTAGGGTCAAAAGCGCGGCACAAAGCGCGTTAAGCAACCCGTAGGCACTTTTTGGCATCTTGAAATAAATATTAATTTATGTTAATATCTAAAGAACGAACCGCAGCTTAAAGAATCTTGTTTGCTTGTTTTCGTTTCTTGCAGTGCCTTCAAGTGGCAACCAATGTGACCGAACAGAAGCATCATGTTACCAGGGAGACGCGTGGTAGGAATCTGGGCCTGTGCCGGGGCTTTCGAGGTTGCACCGTCTGGCTAACGGGTGAGTACTGCCAAAGATTTCCACAGTGTCTACAATCTTGAATAATAAAAATTGCATGAATAAGATAATAATCAAAATTATACAAAAAAGATGAAGTCAATGTGGAGAATTTCAATACTTATTCTTTTTCAAACTCTGAGATTACGCTAGATAAAGCTATGAAATGTTGTATATGGGCATTTCCAGAAAAAGGTCCACCACGACGAAAAACGTAAAATTGTAAACTTAAAACGTAAACTTATAAAATATATAAAACGGTAGTTACATATCAAAATTATTTCTAAAATGGAAAACTACATTATTTTATTATGGTTTAAAAGTAATTTCTTCCAAATTACTCGCCACATTTCGCAGAGTTTCGCATTTGTCAAGATGAAGTCAAAAATGACTTCCATTTTTCGTCGCGTTTGCGATGCATTGTTTTCTATAAATAATTAAAAAACGACAAGTCTTCAAAGATTGTCTTTTATCATAAAAATAGAGTTGATAAAATGCATTAAACAAGGGAGAAAACATTTTTGAAAATGTAAATTTTTGCCATTTTTTTTTTCATTTAAAGTCGTACGAATGTTGAGTTCGCGATCCTGGAAATACCCATATAGATTCTCAGTTTCGAATCAGGGCAGACAAACGTTCAAACTCTAATCAGTTATAAAAGTTTTGAAAATTAAGCAATTTTCAATTTATTGATTCAAAAAAATAACAAATTAAAGAAATATGTTTGAAAAACATATTTTCCAGCATCATTTAAAAAGTTTGGGTGCAGAATCAGTTTTAAGGTAAAATTATAATCAAAAAAACGTTTCGTATGAAAGTTGGTTTAATTAAATGTTCAAATCAATTTTTTATTAAAAAATGCTAGAAATATAGATTGATTGGGGAGAAACAAAAACAGTTTAGATCGATTATGAAACAGTTTGGAAGTTCAGACCAGACTCAAAATCAATCTTTGATATTATACTTTTGGTGTATAGATTACTAGTTGCCATTCCAAGGAAACTGTAATTCAATATTTACAAAAAAAATAATAATAACTTAGAAAAGAAATAATTTAGCTGTTCCTTAGCCTCAATTAGCTAAGGAAATATAACAAGTTATTTTAAATTAGTTTATAACAGGTATTGCAAATAAGAGTTAAGAGGCGGAAAAAAAATCAAGCACTAAAAAATGATAGGGACATTGAGAAAAATTTCACATTTCACAAGGACTATCCAACAACAGGATACATTTTCATTTCCAATTTTTATTCTTAAAATTATTTTTAACTTTTATTTTCAATTTTTATGATACAAATTATAAATAAGAGTTACTTTTCAGTTTTTATGATAGAAATTATACAGGGGTACCACAGAAATCGCTTTCGCTTGAATTCGCGATTTCTGTGGCACCACTGAAAAAAATCTCTCAATTCTATTTAATTTTTATGATAAATAAAAACTGAAAAATAACACTTATTTCATAACTTTTATCAAAAAACTTATAAGAGTTACGATCCCTGGTTTATAATGAAGTTATGAATATTATTTAATTGGCAGGTCTCAGTGGTGCTGGCAAAACATCGATTGCCTTTGAGCTGGAGGCGTATTTGGTGTCGAGAGGAATACCCGCGTATGGCCTGGATGGGGATAACATACGGACGGGCTTGAACAAGAATCTTGGCTTTACGCCGGCCGATCGCGAGGAGAACATCCGGCGGGTGGGTGAGGTGGCCAAATTGTTTGCGGACAGCGGCGTCGTGTCCATCTGCAGCTTTGTGTCGCCATTTGCCGATGATCGCGAGATGGCGCGCAAGATACATCAGGATGCGGGCCTGAAGTTCTTCGAGATCTTTGTGGACACACCGCTGGACGTGTGCGAGACGCGGGACGTGAAGGGGCTGTACAAGAAGGCGCGCGAGGGTGTCATCAAGGGTTTCACGGGCATCACCCAGGAGTACGAGCGTCCGCAGCATCC
Organism: Drosophila suboccidentalis; assembly: GCA_037043435.1. Lineage (NCBI taxonomy): Eukaryota > Metazoa > Arthropoda > Insecta > Diptera > Drosophilidae > Drosophila > Drosophila suboccidentalis. Next base: position 57,058 of record JBAMBK010001502.1, read on the forward strand.
GGAGCTGGTGGTCAGCACGGCTGGTTACACGGTCCGGGAGTCGACGCAGTTGCTGGTGACGCTGCTGGAGCAGGAGGGGATTATACCGCGCTCCCTGCGCGATGTGGATCTACTGCCGGAGCTGTATCCCAGCGAGGCTAGCGAAGCAGACGCACTGCGTCATGAGGCGGAATCACTGCCAACGCTGTCCATCAGCACAGTGGAGCTGCAATGGGTGCAGGTACTCTCCGAGGGCTGGGCGTATCCACTGCGCGGATTCATGCGAGAGGATGAGTATCTGCAGACGCTGCACTTCAACACGTTGCAAAGCGGCTTGGATGTCTCCTATCGCGAGAATCACTCCGTGCCCATTGTGCTGAGCGCCAGTGCCGAGGACAAGCAACGCCTCGAGGATGCGTCCGCCCTGACGCTGCAGTACGAGGGAAAGGCGGTGGCCATTCTCCGTCGTCCCGAGTTCTATTACCAGCGCAAGGAGGAGCGCCTCTGTCGTCAGTTTGGCACCAGCAATCCAAACCATCCGTACAGCAAACAGGTCTACGAGTCCGGCGACTATCTGGTTGGCGGTGAACTGGCGGTCATTGAGCGGATTCGCTGGCTGGATGGCCTGGATCAGTATCGGCTGACGCCCAATGAACTGCGCTGTCGGTTTAAGGAGCTCAATGCGGATGCCATCTTTGCCTTCCAGCTGCGCAATCCCATCCACAATGGACATGCTCTGCTGATGCAGGACACGAAACGTCAGCTGCTGGAGCGTGGCTTCAAGCAGCCAGTGCTGCTGCTGCATCCACTTGGCGGCTGGACCAAGGATGACGATGTGCCGCTGCAGGTGCGCATGGCCCAGCATCAGGCGGTGCTCGACGCGGGCGTGCTGCGTCGCGAGGACACCGTTCTGGCCATCTTCCCGTCGCCCATGATGTACGCCGGTCCCACGGAGGTGCAATGGCATGCCAAGGCACGCATGAATGCGGGCGCCAACTTTTATATCGTCGGCCGCGATCCCGCTGGCATGCCGCATCCGGACAAGCAGGCTTATCCCGATGGCAATCTGTACGACGCCACGCACGGTGCACGTGTGCTCAAAATGGCCCAGGGATTGGACAGCATGGAGGTGGGTTACAAATAATCGTGCAAATAATCGATTTAGTTGAGTTGACATTTCCTATTCCTACACTTGCAGATTCTGCCGTTCCGTGTGGCCGCCTATGATAAGACTGCCAGTCGCATGGCCTTCTTTGAGCCACAGCGCAAGGAGGACTTTGAGTTCATATCGGGCACCAAGATGCGCAGCTTGGCCAAAACTGGCGCCCTGCCACCCGATGGCTTTATGGAGCCGCATGCGTGGAAAATACTCGCCACATACTATCAGAATCTGCCGCAGGCGTAACCAAAAGCAGCAGGACCAAGGACCAAGAGATTGTGCAATCCGTCGGATGTGATGAAGGGCAGTCCAGCACAACGAATAGTGCAATTCGCTTAGCTATGATACATATACATATACATATACATATTCCTCCCTCAACACAGACACTTCTATCTACTATCTACTTATCAAATCCAATTTGTTTCCACAACTTTATATAGAGATCTAACTTGTAAAACGTCCAATTTATCTATGTTTACGAGACGCATTTCCCGTATCCTTGTCTCGACTCACCTTGTTTGTATCTGTGTAATTGAATGTGTGTGTAAAGGTGCCTGTGTGTGTATGTGTGCATTGTATGTTGTCCTTCTAATTCTAATTCATTGTTCAAATCCTATTATTAATTGTATTTACATTTAAGTTATCCAGTTATCTCTGTTTATCTTAAGCGAACAATTTGTCGTTTTATGCAATGCAATTTTTTCTATTTAAGCATTTACTTAATTACTATCTGAATAATATTTTCACTAAGATAAACCAAAATTTGTTTGTTTATATGAATGGGACTTGTGGTATTCCTTTGAAAATGTAGTCAAGAAAAATTCAAAAAAGGTAAGTAAAGGAAATAATGTGATACATATTAAAATTAAGTAAATAATAATAAAAAAAATGCTTTCTTGCACATGATTTATTATATAAAATTGTATACGTTTAATAATTAATATTACAAGTACATACATACATATATAATTAATTAATTAATTAATATCAAATATGCCTTTAGATTTAGTTATCAATTAATTTCACAATATGTATTTTACTGCTCTGCATTTGTTGTTGCTTTTCTTGTTGTTGTTGTTGTTGTCGTTATTGGTATTGCAATTATGCGCATATCATTTTTATTCATTTGTTATTCCCTTTTCTTTTTAATCACGCAATTATTATTAATTATATTCATCTATTTGCATTAGATAATAAAGGTTCGTTTATTGACAATGCCCTGTGTGGTATGTATGAATATATGGAGAAGCACCCGCAACTATGAGAACTGTTTCTGATATCTAAATGGAACGATGTATGATTATTGTGCGTATGCGTCTAAACTGCGCTCTGAAATTATATCAAGGGCTTTCATGGGTTTCACACGAAATTTAGTATAAATTAACTGATTTTATTCAAATATTGTATCAGAATGCAAACGAAAATACATATATATATATTCTATGCATATAAATATATATATATATTTATCTTCTAATTCATTAATTTATTGTTATGTCATTGTTTTACAAATTGTGAACAACCATGGCTGCTTATTTCGTGCTACAGAAAATTTGTTTTAAAATTATACATAATAAAAATGAAATAAGCTTCCAGACGATCGGAAGCGTGGGAGGAGAGGTCAGAGCAGGGCGGGGGCTGGCGGGGCGATAGGCGGGCGGGCGGTCGGTCTGGTTAAGTTTCACAATACTCGTGTCAGTTAATTTGTTTAAACTTTAAATGAATATTGTATGTATAAGTATTTCGTATGCATATTTCGTACACCTTGTGGTCATGTCACGTTTGCAAATACAAATTTATAGCTGTACTATTATTATTAATATTATTATTATAATTATTATTTCATTATCTCGCATATTCAGGGGAGTTTTGCTTGCTTTGTTGTTGTTGTTGGGACTTAACAGGAGTTAAGAAAACTACTACCACATACATTATCATAATTATTACCACCATGCCGCATCAGTGCCACACGCACATTGCCACGTCAAAGCAGACTGCACCTTGACAACCAACTGTCCTTTGTCCTAATCTCTGTAAGTTTCAGCTGATGACCTCCCTTGGGTGGATTGTTTGCCTCCTGCGACAAAAACAAACAATGAACACTTGTTACAATATTCCCCTTTCAAGTTGAACAATTTCACTTACCATTCGCTTTTCCGTTTTCGCTTTGATATCGCTGGCGAGCGTGAGGAACGCTTCTTCCACATTGATGCTTGCTTTTGCGGAGGTCTCCATGAATTTGATACCATATTCAATAGCCAGTTGTTCCCCGCGTTCCTTTGAAACCTGCAAGAAAATGAGTCGCATCAAAAAGCTTATAAAGTGTATCAAAAATAATTGGATTTGATAAAAGTTGCTCAAAGATCAATTAAATTTTATTTAAGTGATAATTTTAGATTTTACCATTAATATCTAAACATTTAAAGTTAAAGTATTTGATAACTGAGACATTAACTAGCCATCGAGAAAAGGGCCTAGACTTAAATTTAAGATAATCCTTTGTATTCACTAGTTTCATATTAGTATATTTTATTTTTTTTATTTATTGTTCTTCGACTGTATTTAGTTGATGTTAAATTAGTTAATATTCACCTGTCTCTTATCGTTCAGTTCACATTTGTTGCCCAGCAGCATTTTCTCAACATCAGCGGCGGCATTCTCTTCAATATTTCGAATCCAGTTTTTAATATTTTCAAAAGATTTCTCCTGTGTTATGTCATAGACAAGCATAATGCCCATGGCACCTCTGTAATAGGCCGTGGTGATTGTCCGGAATCGTTCCTGGCCGGCAGTGTCCCTGTAATTGTAAAAAGTTGTTTACTTTCTTATATGTTTACATTGTGTTTACACTTGTTAATTTACCATATTTGCAATTTGATTTTCTTGTTATCCAATTCAATTGTTCTAATTTTAAAATCGATACCTGCGGATAAAGAAAAGATAAAAGAGAAGAAAGGCACGTGATAAGCATATATGCATACATAACAACAAATTAATTAAGATAAATTTTGGCAAAAACAACACAACAACAACACCTGCATGACGTAGCTCAAAGAGAGCGCGGCGTAGAGCAGAGACACATCTGTTGAAAATACGCAATTGATTCGAAACGTTGTCGTCGTTAAGTAAATAACCCAAATTGGAATTAGTGCAGGGAAATGTGCCAAATGTATAAATAGACAAATTGCTGAGCTCCGTGGCAGGCACACAATTCGAGTATGGGTTCTCTTGATGCTGTGGTCGAGACAAATGCGCAACTTATCAGTCAGTCTCTGCAGCTTGAAGATAATCTTAACAAACAGTTGATTATAGTTCAATGACACGAGCTTGCACACAAGTGTATGGAATCTATGTGTGAACAAGGCTTGTTTTGACTCTTATCTTGCTTTCGTATTTAATTTCTAATGTCAATTGACAACCCTACTTATCAACATCTTTTATTGACCATTTCCGTATTTCTTTTCCCTTTTCCACTACGTCCTTGTCTTCAGCACAACAACAATAATTATGACAAATAGCATTGCAGAGAGCAAGAAAAAGAGCATTCAAAATGAGTCACAGTTTGCGTGTATATATATGCTGCTTACAGCTGAGCCAAGAGACAAGATTGAAAGTATGAGCAATGAATACAGCAGTTTGTATGAAGTATTCGTGCTATTGCGATTGTGATTGCTGCCCGGCGGCGTCATAATTAATTAAAAAATTTCACAGAGAGTAAGAGCGAGAGCCAAAGAAAAAAACAGAGAGAGCGAGAGAGAGATAAAGACAGAGAGCAATGTTGATTACTGAGGATGACTGACTCTGGTCGATGATGATGTATGCACTTTGAAATGTTTGACTCTTTAGTAGCTGTGTTTGTTGCTCTGTTGTTTATGGATAGACGAGATTACTGATAACATCGATTTAAATACACTCACCTATTGTGGATATAAACGTCGTATTGAACGCATCCTCCGAGAATCGAAACAATATGCAGGTTTTACCAACTCCAGAGTCGCCGATTAGCAGCAATTTGAACAGGTAGTCGTACGTTTTGGCCATTGTAATCTGTTGTTGTTTGTTTAAATCACAGTTGTGCTTTTATTTATGCCAGATTCTTGTAATATATGCCCCTCCTCAACTTCGTCACTTCAGCTATTCCTTTTTGGCGTTATCGTCCACGTCGATAACTGCTGCTGCTGCTACTGCCGCTGTTGTCGGGTTCGTTTCGTTGCGTTTCGTTTATATGGCGGTGGTTGGTAATCAGTGGTTTTCGTCTAATATTATTATTATACACTATACTAATATTAATGCTAATGTCGGCGATTAAATTACTGTAAGTAACTGCAGCTGCTGCGGGTATGTATTAATTTATATGTAGGTTTTGGTATGTATAAAAAATTCATAGACGTAACCACACACAGCAGACACAAACAAACACACGCAAGCAAGCACGCACAGTTTTTTTTTTCTTCTTTTCAGCTCTGACTCTGGTTTTCTTTTGTGTGTGTGTCGATTCGAGCCTGTCAAAAAATGGCGACGTACTTTTAAACACTTTAAATTGCAATATCAAAGGAACGCGCGTTCTTTTACAATTATACGTGCTGCACTCGCAGTTATGTACTGTGTTGTTGTTGGTTACACGTAAAAATTACGCTTAATTATTGCTTTCTAATTACGCCCGTACAATAAATGATTGACCCGTTGCAGTGCTGTGTAGTGCTGTGAAGAAACGATTTATCGATAAACAGTGCTGCAAAGTGGCAAAAGCTACTATTCCAACAGCTGTTTGCTTGTAATAAAACAGCTGATTATTTTTCTAATGGCATAAACTTGCAGTATTTTTTTATAGTGGTAACGTGGTCACACTGTCCGCTGACAAATGGCCTTTGAAAACAGCCAGATTTGACGGGAAAAAAGCGACTCTGGCAGCACTGTCCGCTGATAGTTAAAAAAAATAAGCGAACGCGAAACATGTAAAGCAATGAAAGTGTGACAAAACAGAAAGTTTATTTACAAATAAAATACAACAAAATTTGCTTTTGCATGCATATGACTCTGTGTCTGTGATTTACTCTCAAGGTCCGGCAACGGCAACAAAACAAAACATAAACAAATGTGAGAAGTGAAGTCACAAGACGACGACGACGCGACGCCAGCAGCAGCACTCAAGAATTTGCTGTCGTCGCCCAGCCAATTATGGGTACAAAAGAATCCAAACATGCTTGCATCAGTTACGAGGATGCAGTCAAACGTGGTAAGTGTTAACCTTCAAATTCTGGCAGCAACGTTTGCAACGTTTGAGACATCCACATAACATAAAATGGGTCATACGAGTACGCAACATCAAGAGTTCTAGAACAAAAACAATAATAGTAGTATGCACTAATACAGGTGTAATTGCGCTTTATCGATTCTGTTGTTGTTTCCATTCCTATTTCCATGCTTTTTTATTGCTGCCTTTTGCTGCTGGACTGAGTTAATTCTTTTCATTTTCCACCTTATTCTTCAGTTTTGGGTTATTGTGTGCAAATTTCAGCACTGCATGCGTGTGTGCTGCAAGTGTATGAGTATTTGCGTCGTCGCAGTCAGTGACGTCACAATAGAAAAGCACAGCAGCCGCGTTATTTCGTTGTCTAGCAGTGGTTCTTGGTTCGTGGGCGGAGGTGGCGTTGGGAATTTCGTTCTGACAAAACAAAGAGAAACAGTTAAATTCTGCACTTTGTTGTTATTCTTTTTTATATACACATACATACGGACGTACGATGACGTGCTGCATTGGCGCTATTGCCGTTTTAATTGTTGTTGATGTTGTTGTTGTCTAATTTTTCCCTCACTTTGCATCGGCATTCATCTCGCTACTGTTCTTGTTGTTGTTGTTGTGTTATTTTATGACCAACCGCGAAGGCAGAAAAAAAAAACGAGCGTTGCTGATAAGATGTCCGACTATATGTGTACCTGTCCCTCATATACTCGTGTGGTTCCAGGTGCTGGAGTAGATTGTTAGCACACAACGGACCGGTTTGCGTATTATAAAAATGTATGCAAGTCCAGTGGCATTTTGCAACGTCCGCTGCCCGCTGCCCCCTCCTTGAACTGTCAACTGCAACTGCATAAAAGTCCAATGCAAAAAGTATAAAAAAAAGGAATATAATGAAAATGAGGAATCCAAAACAACAATAACAACAATTCTGCAATGAAATTTCGCTTGTCGCGTGACGTCGCATAATATAATTCTTAGCAATCGCAAAATTATTCCTCATTGCTTTTTCATGCTCAATTTGTGATTATGAATTGATTGCTATGTTTAACCTGAACTCCGCACGCCCTCCCCCTCCCCCTCAGCCCAGACGCACGCCCCCGCCCCCGCTCAATAGCAATAAACGCCATTTAAAATTGACAGTTAATTGATTACGTGTTTGACGTTTAGCGGCATTGTTTGTTTTTGTTTTGAACACTTATAACGTAAAGTGCGCTACGATTTTTAATCGACCGTAAGCACTTACACTGACGAGCAAAACTGTAACACTAGTTCAGTGTTCTCACTTCTACGGTCTATATCTTCTTTCCTATTTTGTGTATACCAAAAATCCTAGTTTTTGTTTTGTAGGGCATTTATTTTACTATGATTTCTAAAAATTTGAAGATATTTGATAGGCCAGAAGAAATATGCTGAAGCAAAATGTAAATAAAGGCAAATGTTACAGTTTTGCACTTCGGTTATATTTTAAACAGATATTTTTTTAAATAATTTTTTAATAATATATCCACAGCCCTTTCGATTTTTTTAGTTCTCTTATGCGATTTAGCATACTTTAGGTGTAGCTTTGCACCAATGCAGGGGGAATAGCGGAGCATACGTCCTTTGTCCTCTCCCACAGTTCCATCATTCCTCTTGGAGGGACCGCATATTTCGCTAGCTGCGATTATACATGGCCACATAATTTTTTCAATAGGATTCATATCGGAAGATGGTGTTGGCCACTTCATGGACTGGAATTTTCGTTTTGACATCAAATATTTGACCAAAGGGACATGTCCTTTGGGTCATTATCTTACTGAAAAATGAATTTTTCAGCAACAAGACCCATTTTCCCGATGATTTCTTGACGATTCTGTTGCAGAATTATTAAAAGTTGTTCCTTTCGCGTTATTCCATCGATTAACACCAAGGGACCAACTCTATTTACATCAATACACTCTTAAGCCATAATAGAACCGCCACCTTGCTTGACAGTTTGTCGGATATTACTTGGTGACTAGATTGTGGGATCTCTAGACGAATACCAGGAGCGTTGTCTGACTCAAAACGATTAATTTTTGTTTCATCTGACCATAAAACTTTGAAATTAAAATTTTTTCCAATTGTATTGGACTAGAGATCCAACAATCCAGTCACCAAGGAATGTGCGGAAAACCGTCAAGCAAGGTGGCAGTTTTATTATGGTTTAAGGGTGTATTTATAAAAATGGAGTGGGTACTTTGGTGTTAATCGATGGAAAAACGCCAAAGAAACAATATCTAAGCATTCTGTAACAGAATCTTCTAGAATTAACCGGGAATATCGGTCTTGCTACTGAAAAATGCGTTTTTCAGTAAGACAATAACCCAAAAGACATGTCTTTTTGGTCAAAAAATGGATGTCAATACAAAAATTCCAGTCCATAAAGTGGCCACCACCATCTCCCGATATGAATCCTATTGAAAAAATTATATAACCATGTACTATCACAGTTGGCGAAATATGCGATCCCTCCAAGCGGAATGATGGAGCTGTGGGAGAGGACAAAGGACGTATGCTCCGCTATTCCCGCTGCATTGGTGCAAAGCTACACCTAAAGTATGCTAAATCGCATAGGGGAACTAAAAAAATCGAAAGGGCTGTGGATATATTATTAAAAAATTATTTAAAAAAATATCTGTTTAAAATATAACCGAAGTGCAAAACTGTAACATTTGCCTTTATTTACATTTTGCTTCAGCATATTTCTTCTGGCCTATCAAATATCTTCAAATTTTTAGAAATCATAGTAAAATAAATGCCCTACAAAACAAAAACTAGGATTTTTGGTATACACAAAATAGGAAAGAAGATATAGACCGTAGAAGTGAGAACACTGAACTAGTGTTACAGTTTTGCTCGTCAGTGTACGTATAATTAAAGTGCATGTGAGAGTTAGTTTAAATCTTCTCCGATCGGTTTCTAGTTCGAATCCAATAAGAATACGCAGAAAGGGAGTACAAGTAATCTTTTAAGATTGTCACCAACAATCAGTACATACTACACCTTTCTCAGACATATTCTTATCATTAGATTAGTTTCCAAAGAAAATAAAAGTTAAATCCAAAGTATTTCTTTTTTGTATTCAGATTAAGTTCAAATTTAATTGCTATTTTTAAGGGCTCGCTAATTTAAATTAAATTTAAAGCTCAAAATAATGAATAATGATGAAAAATTGGAATAAATTTAAATTTAAAAATAGAGATAATTTTAAATATGTTAATTTACATGAAAAAAAATCAAAAACTTTTATATTTCCCATTTTATTAATATAAAAAAAAAACTATTGAAAATCAAAAACAAGAGTTAAATTATTAAAAAAATTCAATTTTTACAATCTGTATAAACGGTGAGGTCACAAGTTTCCCATTAGATGCGATGGGTGCGAAATGGCAAGATTGTAAAACGTATTCGGTGATTCCCCGATCATTATATTTATTTTTAATTTGGATAAACCCAATAATTTAATTTTAAATTCTGTAATCTGTCCATCAATCATTCGCAGTTAGCGACGCCGAGCTGAGGCGCTTGAAAGATGCCTTCAAGAAGTCGGCTGGCGTGGGGCGACTCTATCTCAGTCGGAATGCATTCCAGCAGGATGTGCTGTGCGAGGGTGTTCCGCCGAAGATCACGGACATGTTATATGCCGCCTGTGGTGGCACACAGCGCGGCATATCCTTCAAGGATCTGCTCTGCGGCCTGGTGCTGATCACAGGCGGCACCCAGGAGGAGAAAACCAAGTATGTAAATCCAATTGATATTTGATTATTAAATATAAAATATTTACTAATGTGTTGCCTTGTTAGATTTCTATGGAACTTGTATTGCAACGACGCTGGCACCTACATCATCAAATCGGAGTATGTGCGAAATGTCAGCCTGGCGCCGTTCGAGAGCGTCTCCTTGTTTGCTCAGAGCGAAAGAGCCAACTTTGAACAGTTCCAGGATTGGATAGTCAAACACCGCAATGCCACGGTCCTGTCCAAGTGGCTGCTGGCCGACAACTGTGTCAGTCTCACCTCTGAGCTGGAAACGCCCACCTTTTATCAGAGTCTAGCCGGAGTAACGCATCTGGAGGAGAAGGTAAGAAACTGAGCTACTCCCACTACATTTTATCCCTTACTCACTTTCTAAATCAAGTTAATATTGCAAGCAATATTATGTTGTATGTGAAATATAAAACGATAGTTTCAGTAATTGCTGTCAATGAAAATCACAGTCAAATTCCCAGAATATTAAATTAATAAATAGCATTGATTTCATGAAAAATGCTAATTAATTGCCACCTATCAATTTCATAAACTTTAAACGCAATTTGATCAACAATTAAATCACATGTTTGGCATTCTTCAAACTTATTATAAAGTGTTTAGTTTTGTTTTGTAGTCAATCGATGATTAGATTAGATTTACACATTAAGGTCAGAAGCAAGGGCTCTCTTCCCTCCTCCTCTCCACCGATCGAAATATACACGATAAATGGTAATTTTTAAGTTATCCATTTACATTTTATCACAGCTTTTTTGAAAGGATTTTTTATAAGAAATCGACAAAAATTGAAGATACACAAAACATTGGAACTAGAATAAAAATAAAAGCAAAAATTAAGAAATCTCGAATTCAAAAATATTTTTATAAAGATATGCGCAAACCACATATATTAAAACAGTTTTGACTAAAATCAAAACCACTTTTTCCTAATATTATATTAAAGAACTCGAATTTGTATCTTTTACCATTATTTTAATTTCTTTAAATTTTATTCATGGTATTTTGTTTTGTTTAGTTCTTACTAAAATAATGCATATTTGAATAATATTATTAATATTATCCTTTTTTCCTGCAGGACATTGGCGACTTGGAGAAGGAGTTTTGGCGCTTGAAGAACACATCACAGAATGGTCAAATTGATTTGCAGTTCCTGGGGCCGCTCATCAGTCCGCCCATACCAAAGAATGCACTGGCCGGACTCTTCAACGCCTTCGATGAGAATCGCGATGGTCACATTGACTTCAAGGAGCTCTGTTGTGGCGTCAGCGCCGCCTGTCGTGGTCCCGGCGTGGAGCGTACTCGTTGTAAGTGTCGTAAAGGGAAAGCTTTAACCAAATCAAATCTAATCTCAATTTATTATTGCAGTCTGTTTCAAGATCTTTGATGTGGACCGGGATGGTGTGCTGAATCACGAGGAGACGCTCCAAATGATCAACGTACTTCTGTTTGTGGCCAAAGAGAATCGCGATACACAGCAATACAAGGAACTGACCAAGCAGCATGTCATCAGCGATTTACTGGAGTTTGCTCAGCGCCGAAGTCCCGATGGAGTTCCCAGCACTCTCACCCGTGACAATGTCTCACTTACGGCGGAGGATTTCATGCTGTGGAATGTGCAGTGCGGTCTGAGACTAATGCAGCCTCTGCTGGACCTCATCTTTGAGCTGTGCCACATTGTCTTTGGCCTCTGGCCACAGTGCAAGCACATGGAGTACGATATTGTCCGTGGTTGGCTGCAACGCGAGGAGCGTCGCCCCTATCGCGTTGGACAGTTTTGGTATTTGATTTCGCGGGACTGGTGGCTCAACTGGATGCAGTACACGCAGCATACGGCGCACACCTGCGAGTACTGCAAACGCACCGCCAGTCAACGCAGTGCTGTCGACGAGGCCCTCGTCTGTGACGAGAGTTTCAATACACACAGCCTGGAGCAGCACGATAGCTACTCCCTGGGCTCTGGCTCGGGCTCGGCCTCTGGCAGCAGCGGCATCTCAGCGGGTCGTCACTGTGCCCAACAACGACCCGGACCCATTGACAATAGCAATCTGATCACAGTGAATCCTCACCGCAATATACGCACTCTGACCGGCGAGGGCGGCCATCTGAAGAGGGACACGCCCCTTGTGCAGAATCATGACTTTGAGCTGGTGCCCAAGTCGCTGTGGAAGGCGTTAAATCGTTGGTATGGCGACAATCTGCCATTGCCACGTCAGGTAACATGCAACATGAGATATGAATACACATGAGTTTATTGCTAATTATTCCATTTTGGTTTTTCTGTGGCAGGTGATACAACCACTGAACTCGGAGGTGGAACTGGAGCTTTATCCGCTCAACTTGCGCATTCTGCTGCATCAGGCGCAGACGGCATCCACGGGCGCTGCCGTTGGAGCTGGAACGCAGATCAGCAGCTGGGGATCGACGACAAGTGGCGGATATGGAGTATTGGCTTCTGGAGGCGGCTATGCGGCCATTGCGGCCAGTAGTGTGCTTCAGCCGCCCAAGCGTTATCTGGCGTACACGGCGGCATTTAGTCGACTGGCCACAGTGCGTCAGGTGGGCGAGTTTCTGTGCGAACAGCTGCGGCTGAAGCCGGAGGATATACGACTGTGGCATGTGCCGCCGTCGAATGCAACGTTGGATAATAGTGCCATACTGCTGGAGGAGGATACCATGTGCCTGAAGGAGCTGGTGATACGTGACAACGATCAGCTGCTGCTCGAGATACGCAATAAGGATCTGACCTGGCCCGAGGAGCTCGGCTCGCTGGCCAGCGCCCAGAGTGGCCACGTGGGCAGTGGTCCCGGCGATCGGCGGCGCATGACTCGCACCTCCATCATGTCCGTGCATGCTCCAGGCGCCACGGGACTGCACAATCTGGGCAACACGTGTTTCATGAACGCGGCACTTCAAGTGCTGTTCAACACACAGCCGTTGGCCCAGTATTTCCACCGTCAGATGCATCGCTTCGAGCTGAATGCGGCCAACAAGCTGGGCACACGTGGCCAACTGGCCATGCGCTATGCGGAGCTGCTCAAGGAGGTGTGGACGGCCACAACACGATCCGTGGCGCCCCTGAAGTTGCGCTTTTGTGTCAACAAACATGCACCACAGTTTGCCGGCGGCGGACAGCATGATTCGCAGGAGCTGCTCGAATGGCTGCTGGATGCACTGCACGAGGATCTCAATCGTGTCATGGAGAAACCGTACAGTGAACTCAAGGACTCGAATGGGCGGCCCGATAAGATTGTGGCCGCCGAGGCGTGGTCCCAGCATCATGCACGCAATCAATCCATCATCATAGATCTCTTTTATGGCCAGCTCAAGTCCAAAGTCAGCTGCCTCGGCTGCGGTCACGAGTCCGTGCGCTTCGATCCCTTCAGCCTGCTCAGTCTGCCGCTGCCCGTCGAGAACTATGTGTATCTGGAAGTGTTGGGTATGTTTGACAATGAGTACAGACCATACCTGTTCCATTTCTATTAGAATTACTAATCAATTAAATTATTTTTGGATATAATTTATTAATTATAACTTAATATTTAATGATTACGATTACATAAAATCAGAAGTAATCTAAAATTATTACAATTATTTAAAAATAATCAAAAATAATAAAATAATAATAAGTAGTCGGATTATTTTTTGATTATGTCTGATTATTTTCGCAGGGACCGTAATTATTATGAGTTTTATTATAAAAATTACATAGTAATGATTATTTAAAGATTTTTAAGGATTTAAATAATGTAATTGAATCATTAGTTCGACTTTTAAACAAAAATAATCAAATTATTAATAATCATTACTTAACAGATATGGTTCAGACGACAAAAAAGACTCTGTCAAGTTCGCTTGTGTTGAAGTTTTTTCTACTAGATTTTATATTAAAACGATATTGTAATTTGTCTTATCTTTGCAGTTATTCTGCTAGATGGCAGTGTGCCAATTAAGTACGGTCTACGCTTGAACTCCGAGTGCAAATACGGGGACTTGAAGCATAAGCTGGCCACGCTCTGTCCGTTGCAGCCGAGTTTTATGCTCGTCTGTGAGCTGTGGAACTCGCAAATTCGCCAGGTGCTCGCCGATGAGGACAAGCTGCGAACGCAGACCGCCAAGGATCTGTATGTGTATCAATTGCCCGAACAAAGCAGCAGCAGGACGCGATCCAATTCAGCACTGAGCATGCACATCGAGCAGGGACTCAAGGATATACAACGCAGCTCGGGTAAATGCTGCTGCTGATATTACTGATATATGTATATGTTGTGCTAATCTTTGTCAATTGACAGCTCTGATAACAGCACAGGATTCGCTTTCGTCGCTTAGCACGTTGCAGATCTCAAATCGTACATCCTCGTCGCGTGTCATCTGCAATGGGCATCTGGGAGATGGCCAGGAGATGGCCAATAGCAATAGCAACAGCAACAGCACAGTGGATGCTGACCAAGAGTTAACCAAATATAATAGCAGCAATTCTGGCCAAGTGCACGAACTGCAGCCAGATGATGCCGGAAAGGTAAGCCGGTGCTTTGGAAAAAGAGAGTGCATGCCCCACAGTCTTTTTTGCTTCAAGGTATGGCTTCTAAACTATATTAACATACACGTATTTAATATGTTAGATTCTTTCAAATATCAAATCGAAATATCAAATTTTCCCCTATTTGCCTAGGATAAACTCGCTCCAGCGACGAAGATGAATTCAAAAATCAGTTTCATTCAAAGCAAAAGAACCAAAAAATAAAAAAGAAAAAGAATTTCAACATTCTATATTCAGTGGCGTATTTTGGCAAACGTTTCCAATTGCCTTGTTTTTTTTTTGTCTGTTAAACGAAATCTATATATATTAAATACCAATATGTTAAATCTGTTTGGTTTGTGGGCTACCTTTATCTAATGTATACCTGTATACACACCTGTATACCCCCACCCCGTCTTAACTTTGTAATTGTTATTTGATTTCGTATACGCACCTTTTATTCCAATACTATCTAGTCTAAAATCTAAAATCTCTCTCTCTCTCTTTGTAATTTATTGTAATTTCTATGCTCCTCTTTGATACTAATACACACATTTAGTTTGTTGCTGGCCTTAAAATATCTATTGTAAATTGATTGCTTTAAACATTTCTCAACTTTAGACTCACCACCGTTAGTTATCTAGCGTTGCTCATCGAATATGCAATTGTTTATTTATCTTTTAATTTTCCCTGTACCGTTTTTTGTACATTTTATCTCGTCATCTTTGGTACAGATTAGTCTCACTATGGAGTCTAGACATTTTCATAGCTTTTCAATTGTACATAAGGGTGATTCATGGTTTTTTTTTTTAACTCTAAACAAACACTTTTGGAATGCTCTTTTTATTATACTTACTACTGTGGGCAAAAAGTAAGGTGAATTTGTTTGTAAAATGAAAAATCTTTATTTATTCTTGTAAATCAATTTCATCCCCTTCAAAGTAATCCCCTCTCGATGAAATACACTTATGCCAACGTTTTTTCCAATCCTCGAAACACATGCCAAATAGTCCTTTTCCGGTATAGCCATCAGCACCTTCTTCGATTCAGCTTTTATCTCCTCAATCGACTCGAAACGCGTTCCCCGGAGTGGTCTCTTGAGTTTCGGGAATAGCCAGAAGTCACACGGAGCCAAATCAGGCGAATACGGTGGTTGCGGAACGATATGCGTGGAATTTTTGGCGAAATGGTCACGAAGAACGAGTGCAGTGTGAGACGGTGCATTATCGTGATGCAAAAACCAAGAGTTGTTGGCCCATAATTCTGGTCTTTTTAGACGAATTGCTTCACGTAAACGACGCATAACGCTCAAATAATATTCCTTATTAACAGTTTTGCGAGGTAGAAGGAATTCATAGTGCACCACACCACGAAAATCGAAAAAAACTGTCATCATGACCTTGATTTTTGAGCGGATTTGACGCGATTTTTCGGTCTCGGCTCACCTTTAGTCGAGATTCTCGATTGATCGTTAGTTTCCATATCGTTAGCATAGATCCAAGTCTCATCGCCCGGAATAATGCATTTTATCTTATCCTGATAGTCAGAAAACAACATTGTTTCACACACTTCCACGCGGGGCTTTTTTCCATGAAATTGAGCGTTTTTGGCACCAAAATCGAAAAATTCACTCTTGGTCGTTTGGTAAACACAAGCGTAAATATATTACTGATAATGACATTGACATGAAATTTGGCCCAGATGTTATTAACAGTGCTGCCAACTTATGAAAAAAATAACTAGCGCGAAATTTTAATCCCGCGAAGCTTGAATTGAAAATTCACCTTACTTTTTGCCCACAGTAGTATTATATTTACTATACTTTTAATTATTTCAATTGCAATTCCATAAAAAAAACAGAGATAAATATTATTAACACTGCTCCTCAGTTGTTTACATTTTCAAGTTATTTCAAACATAATTTCGGCTCTAAATTGCATTATTAATCAATACAATATTTTTTACAGCAAGATTTAATTTACAAATTTGCCAAATTCTAATGAATCATCCTCTGGTGTACACATTGCAATCGCTTCTCTTACTCATGTGCAACCACAGAAACCACAAATTATTATGCCCACTTGATTAACCAAATAATTACAAATTTTAATATTCGTTCTTTTATACATACATACATATATCTAGAGATATAGTAGAAATCTAATTGAGAACACCCGCAATAATTTCAAATGTTGTAGATTTTTGAGCGTTTATCCTAGTTTATATATTTACAAATGTTGCCTATTTGCGAGTAGTTTACGTTAATTGTTTAAATTTTCAAGAGCTTAAATAAACACACACACACACATAATACATAGACTCACATAGATGTAAAGATAATTAAGATAATTAATGCATAACTTCGACACAGGAGTCGCTGATCCTCAGCTGCAGTCCGGAGAACAACTTTATGGACGATGCGGCGGCACAGCAAAAGCGGATTTCAACCACAACCACAAAACTGCTCCACACCGGGAGCAACACGAGTTCCCCATCGTATACGAATCACTCGGGCGAGAACTCCATGGAGAGCTCGCTGACAGAGCCAATGCCGGTTGCAGATCTGGCCGCGAGTCGACATGGCAGCAATAGCGACGATGGAGCCTCGTATCGCACCACCAACGAGCACTCTAGTGGTTTGAGCACAGCTCACACATCAACGCTCAACGATCGTGACGTGGATGTCGACGATGATGACAATGATGATGAGCAGGAAGAGGAGGAGGAGGGCGAGGAGCCGGATCAGCATATAACTACTTCACAGCCGGAGAGCACGAGCGGTAATCAAACTAGCAGCGGCGTCTACTCACGCCGCTCCTCGCAGCCCTACAAGGTGGGCAAGTATCTGGTCGCTGTCCATCGGAAGATCACCCGGCACGATAGCTACTTCCTCTCCTACCACAAGACGCGACCCAGTCTCTTTGGCGTCCCACTGCTTATACCCAACTGCGACGGCGGCACCCACAAGGATCTGTACTGCGCCGTCTGGCTGCAAGTCAGTCGCCTGCTGAGTCCCTTGCCAGCTACCACCGAACAGGCGAATCATGCTGCCGACTGGTGAGTTAGATTGATATGGATATTATTTAAATATTAACCAGTGTCGAGGCGAATTCTCTCTAACTCGAACGAAATTGAGCGGCAATAGCGTTTACTTGGCAAATTACATACAATTCTGCTTCCGTAAGTCGAACTTCCATAAGTCGAATTACTCCATAACTCGAACAAAAATGTTTGGCCCGTGCTTTTATAAGTCGATTTTTTCGGGAAAATCCCCAATAAAGTTTGCATTTGTTTCGTTTTTATTTTATGCTCGTTTGGACATGTAATATTGACATTAACAAATGGTGATGCAATATGATAGAAAATCCTAAAAAAAAACTCTTTACGAGGTAAAAGTCTAGTGACGAAAACATTTTCATGCCCCAAAATTTCTGATGTCCAATTTTCATCTCATTTTCGGAAGGCCACTAAAAATTTAAAAATTAATTATCTTTTGAACCACTAGTCGAATGTTGATTATCGAGTTGTCATTCGACGCGTATTTTTGATAAGAATAGTAAAAAAAAAATATGTCAAAAGGCTCCAATTGTTTACATGTTGCCCCTCCCACTTACACCTGTTTATCTCACGAACCAGGTGAGTTTCCAAAAGTCTTAGTATGCAAATTTGTAAGTTAAATTTATACCTTTCGATCTGTATATAATTCGACCTGATCGGACAGTCATAGCAAATTTTTAATTCTTCCTGTATATATTGCTAGTCGTCTTTCGCACCCTTCGTGCGGCTTTCGTCACTAGCGCGGACTGCCGTCCATGGCACCAATACGTGTATTAAAATGTTTATCGCTTAAAGAAATATTGAAACTTATTAGTTAAGTAATTCAAAAAAGGACTAAAAAAATAGAAGTGGCTGAAAAATATGCTATCTTAGCAAAAATATTAAAAAATATAAAATTAATTATGGTGTCATTTGAATCGGTAACTTCTTCTGGAAAAGAACGAAAAAAAACAACAATTTTTGGGAATATCGACAGGTCTTGAAAAAACTGGAATCTGTTTTTGTTGAAAATAACAAGAAAAGTTTGCCATTTCAAAATGTATTTATGAATGGATGAAATTGTAGTTTTTTTTTTAAAATGAATTAAAAAAATAATTCCATAATTTGAATTTTTTCTTTGGATAATAGTGATTCGAGTTAGGGAAGTTCGACTGTAATTGTTTTTGCATTCACAATTTCATATCTTACAGTGACGACAGTCTGGGCTATGATTTCCCCTTTACGCTGCGGGCCGTCAAAGCGGATGGTCTCACCTGTGCCATTTGTCCCTGGTCAAGTTTCTGTCGCGGCTGCGAGATCCGTTGCAACAATGAGTATGTGCTCCAGGGTGCCCTGCCGCCCATCAACACGACGCCCAGTAAGTATTCGTATGAGATGATAAACTGCAGAGTGCATTTCTAATGTAAACATTTTATAGACAACGCAGCGACGCCAAAAATGAATGTGAAATGCCCATCGTTACCAAATCTGGAGGCGAAACGTGCACCGGAGTACACAGCATCCTTATCGTATACGCCAGTAACAAAATATTTTGAAGACTTTACCATTGCCATCGATTGGGATCCAACCGCACTGCATTTACGCTACCAGAGCACCTTGGAGCGGGTGAGTTGACAACAATTGAAGCTGCATTTGATGGATATTTCATATAAAACCAATTAAATCCTATGCTCAGCTTTGGGTGGATCATGAGACAATTGCCATAAGCCGGCGGGAGCAAGTGGAGCCCGTGGATTTGAATCATTGCCTGCGCGCCTTTACCTCCGAGGAGAAGCTGGAGCAGTGGTATCACTGTAGTCATTGCAAGGGCAAGAAGCCGGCGACCAAAAAGCTGCAAATATGGAAATTGCCACCCATTTTAGTGAGTCATCATTTTATAGCTTAACTGCATAATTTTAATGCTGTTCAAATGTTCCATAGATTGTGCATTTGAAGCGTTTCAATTGCGTCAACGGCAAGTGGGTGAAATCACAGAAGGTGGTGCACTTTCCCTTCGATGACTTTGATCCCACGCCTTACTTGGCCTCGGTGCCGCAGGAGACGATATTGCGGCACAAGGAGCTGCTCGAGCTGAAAAGGGATTTGCCAAGCAATGAAACTGTCAGCGAATTGGATGAAGTCGATGCCAACGACAAAGTCGTGTCAAAGCCAACAGATCATCAAACATCGAGCGAAGAACCCTCCACAACAGCAACAAAGGAAGCGCCACTCGCAGCTGGAACTGTGCTGCGTCAGAGTAAATCGAGCAATGCGGCCAGGCGACAGCGTCTCATCTCCACCAGCCTCACAAAGACGCCCATTGTGGACGGCGAATTCGAAGACTATCATCAGCATAAGCTCAAAGCGGACGTTGATGAATTCGATCCCAGATACAAGCTGTACGCCGTGGTGGTGAGTCAATTTATATTGCTAGTTATATTTAAAAACAAGTTACTTATTCAAATAAATTTAAAATATTTTTTACTGCATGCTTTTAGGCACTTACATTGCTTAAAACTTTATTCTGCCATTACCACCTTTCTATTTGTCCAATCTTGTTACGATTTAGTAGGATAATAGGTAATAATAAACTTGAACAAGAATATACACACTTTATAGGGTCGGAGATGCTTCCTTCTCCCTGTTACATACTATACATTGCAACGAATACAATATCCCCTTTTACTTATTTTTTTCTTATTTTAAAATGAAATTTAGGGAAATTTAAACAACAATAGAAAAATAAAAATACTAAAAATAATGTTTGAATTACAAAACATTTTTTTTTTTTTTTGAATAAATTTTATTCCTTTTTTTTATTTAAAAAAGGGAATTATAAATGATTTACAGACGTGTGCGAAATAATAAGAACAGCATATGAGAAAAAATTAATTTGGTAAAAAAAGTGTTAAAAAACAAAATTATAATAAACCCTTATATTATTTGAATAGTTCACATTTTAAGCTACGTATATCCTAAAAGAATTCAAATCCTGCTGTGTCTATATCTTTTATAATGGCAATTTTGTTGGGTTAAGTCGAAATTCAGGTGTGCGAAAGAATAAGAACAAAGTGAGAAAATAACGGATTATCGTTTCCTACATAAGTTTCAACAATTTAAAAGTATACACTTAGTTGCCTACATTTAGCATAAGTGGGCTCCACCCCTTTTCCGGATCATTTAGACACATCGAGACTTTATAGAAGCTATGAGAACGCGGCATCTGGAGATAGGAGTATTCTTCCAAGTATTTTCTTCTTCTTGTCACAACTTTCCAAAAAATTTTTGTCCATAGTATCTCTCATTTCTATCGCTATATTATTCATTGATGGTTATGGCTCGGCGATAGCGTCAATCCCTCCTTAACACTTTTTTTACCAAATTAATTTTTTCTCATACTATATGGGCTAATCCGAAAATTTTTAAACCAAGGGCAAAAATCGAAAGTTGTGAAAAAACTGCATGTTTTTTAATAAAAGTTGTGTTTTGTTAAAATAGAATAAATTTTCAGGCTTCAAATTACAAAATCAAAAAGGATTTACGTTGGTTTGGTTGTTCATTGCCGAGCCTAATCAATTAATTCCTCTTTTTGCCTCTTAATTTCAATAATTCTTGTAAAAAAAAAACGATATTTTCAATGGCCAAAAAAGTGGGCAAAACGGCCGTCTTATTGTTTAGCGCTTAGCTCATCTTAAACTTTGTTTCATTTTCTTTTATTTAAGATGAAAACTGTATCAAAAAGATACTTAATACATATTAATAATTTAAAAAAAAGGTTGTGTGTAAAAAGTGTAACGTCCGCAACGTAACGTCCGCAACAGACAAAAACTTAAATTTTTAATTAAGGAGACTACTTATCTTTATTTTTGATGCTGGATTAATATGGTCATATATTATACTTAATTTTTTGTCTTTGGATATTTTTTGTATACTATGCAAAATTCGCTAATATATGTACAAATGCACGTTAACTCTCAGCAAGCCTAATTTTTTTTCAAAAGCAGTAAGGCTCTTATCTTAAAATAGGCTTAAGAGTACTCCCAATGAAATGCATTTTCCAGAAAATTTCATTAAAATTCACTAATCTGAACGGGAGCTGTATCAGTTTAAACATGAAAATATGCATGCAAATGTAACATCCGCAACTCAGGATTAGCATATATGCTGTTCTTATTATTTCGCACAAGTCTGTATATATCATAAAAGATATGATTAAAAGCTTTTTGCGGATTTTGATAGTAGAAAGAGTAATTGAAACTTTTGTAAACCATGTTCCTGAGGACAATTCAATATGAAATAATTTAAGTCAAGAAAAAAACAAACTTTGATTTTTATTAGTTGCATTTTGTCTCCATAACTTCTGTTTACGGTCCATGTTATAAACTATTTCAATAAATTCATTATGCTCTTTCATTTCTAGTCTCACTCGGGCATGCTGAATGGTGGTCACTACATTTCCTATGCATCAAACACAACTGGTTCCTGGTATTGTTACAATGATAGCTCCTGTCGCGAGATATCGCATAAGCCCAACATTGATCCGAGCGCTGCCTATTTGCTGTTCTACGAGCGGCAGGGTCTCGACTATGAGCCATATTTGCCCAACATCGAGGGACGAGCGCTGACCAACGATGCCTCATTGCAGCTGGATGTGGATGAGACGGATGGCGATCTTAAGAAATTGTGCACAATATCGTAATATTGTAATTGTATTGGTTGCTTTCTGCAGCAGCAGCAGCATCAGCAGCTTAAAGGGCTAAAGGCTATAGGCTATGATCAATCGCTTAAATCTGTATAATTTTCTTATTAATTTGCGAGGGTGTGTGTGTGTGGGTGTGTGTATGTATGTGCGTGTGTGCTTGTATGCTTGTGTGCTAATGTTCTTTGTTATTTACTATTATAAGCTAATTTGCTGTTCTAGTTTTATAAATTGCCCCACAATATTTGAATTCAGGGTGCAGATTTTCTTGAGTTTTTGTTGTGAGCGCTCGCACATTCGCGTTGCAAATGTGATTTTGTTTACTGTGTACCATATTATGAAAATTATAAATACTTTTAATCTATGTATAATTCCAAACTTAGCTTCGTATAAAACTTGTTTTTGTCAGTTAATTACTTTACTATTATTAGTTTATTTAATTACATCGGTTTGGCCAATGTGTAAAGCTTGTTTGTTACATTTGTTTCTCTTATTTTTATTTTATTTTTTTTGTTTCTTATGATCGCTTCTTTTTTGTTGTACTTTGGAATTTGTATTAGGCCGCTAGAGCCCCGCTTCTAATTAAATACATTTATTCGTAAATCAATATGTATATGCATACACAAAATATGCAATTCCATTTATTTGTAACTATTGTAAATAAGATCAAGATTAAAATCGCGATCTAAATGAATATCCAAATGCCTATGGACGGCAAATTGCTCGTCAAATGTTGTCGAAAACTTGATATTAATTAGCAATATATTTATATATTTGGAAATATGCTACGAATTTCACATACTCTACTCATAAGGCATATGATGTGTGTGCATTGGTTTTGTAACGTACCAAGTTATTGGTTCTGAAATTAGTATTGCGCTTATCAAATGACATTATAATGTCGTAATGATTATGTATTTGATATTTACAAATTACATATGCATATATGTAAGCAAACGAGTATATACAAATACAAACTTAACTAATTTATACTTAATATACATCCAAACATATGCATGATAATATAACTGAAACAAATGTTACAAGTATCAAATAAAAAGTCTGTCGCTTGAATGAAATTTGTTTTACTTACCTGACAAGGGAGTATAATCTGCAGATACACAGTTCATCGATCAACGATCAATTGGATAAAGCTGATGTCAGAGTGCGCGCGAGAAGCGATAATATTGCTTGCGATGAGCAATGCGATAAGATGTCAGAGTGAAAGCGTTGCGTGAAGCGAGTTGAATTGCTCTATTTTAGTTATTAGTGTGAGCTGATGGATTCAGGCAAAGAATATTTCTGTTCTGTGTCCACCCACTCAAAAAGTATTTACTCAAAAGTATTCACCCAAAGTATTCACTCAAAAAGTAAAAGCGAATGCAGTATGTAAATACGCATCATTCAATAATATCAAACGGTGAATTAAGATAAGATTGCAGCGGAAAATTTTACCGAAATGGTTTACAAATAGGATTTGAAACTAAACGGTAATTAAAGCTCAGAATGCAAGAAAAAAAACTTGCGGTCCAAGCGAGATCAGCGATAAATCAGGTTTTAAACTGCTTTCTCGCCTCGCTCTCGATTTGTCGCTTGAACTCGCATCTCGCTCCGTTCCCACTCTGACACCTTTTAAGCGATTGCATTTAAAAAAGCTTGCAGAGCTTTATCGCGCGTGTCGCTTCTCGCGCGCACTCTGACATCAGCCTAAGACAGGAGGGAAAACTTTGCTGCATACTTCTAAGAGCTTCGTTAAATGTATTTTTGTAATATTGCTGCATATTTTAAGGTGCTGTTCAAAATTGCTTTCAATTAAGCCGTCTAATAAAAATTTAGAATATTGCAGCATACTTTTAGGTTTTGGTAAAAGCTTCGACCTGCTATCAAAATCCAATTAATTTAAAAAAATTAGTTGCTGAGTTCAATTATTAAAATTCTCTGTGTGTTTTTCTTTTATCTGTCAAATTTGTGTAAATATTTTGTATGCCTCAATTGATTGAAACTTATGTGATATTAAACTTCTAAAAAATAACCCATTTATGAGAAATCTAGTGACTAAAACATTACTATGCCCCAAAAATTATTTCTAATCTGATCGGACAGTCGTAGCAGGTTTACCATTCTTCCTGTATATATTTGCGATGCTTTCGTCACTTGCGTGGACTGCCGTCCACAGTGACATAGTTTGAAGAAATTATTTTTTTGTGATGTTTAAATTTTCACAATTTAAATTTTTCACACATTTGGTTGAATAAATACACTTTAATTTGATGTTCTTTTGCAATGTAATTGGAATTTATATTGTATTTGTAACTATATAAAATGAAATCACACAGTAAGTAATTAAGCATTATTATATATGTATGTATAATTGTCAATATGTTAAATTGAAAGCGGCAAATACTCGTATTTAATTTGTGAACTGTTTATAATGGTTTCATTGCAAACGATTATTTTTATGATAAATATATAGTAAATATGTATGTATGTTTGTTGGGTATGTTATTTAAGATACGTATTTAAATTCTTAGATCTGAAGAGTAATTAATATCCATGGAATTTGAATGCGCTTAGAATAGTCAAGCAGGTGTTCAGGAGCCGGCATTGTTGGACAGCTGTCCGGGCACCGAGAACTGTGGCCTAAAGTTGGCAAAGTTGCCAGCGGGTCCGCCCGTAAACGCCGGCAAGGTGGTGCCCTGGAAACCAGCGGGAAATTGTGCCATCAATTGAGCTGCAAAAGAGAAAGCAAAAAAACATGTTGAAAGGATCTTTAATGAATAATGTAACCCATTGGTCATTTCATTGGCATTGAAAAGAAGAAATGCTAATGCAAGTTAAAGCTTGTAAATTAATATTTTGAATTTTTTAATAATTATAAAATTTGAATGCAGAAACAACCCAAATTTACCTTTCGATACGAGACGCATTACTATTTTCAATGCTAATGAAATGACACTTCATTTTATGACGATGCTAATGAAGTCCCAATGACAATCATTATTTTTGATAAATACTAATAAAATGTCATTTCATATTCAATTAAAAAGTTATTTCATTGGCATAACTAATTTCAATGCTACATTTCACTACAACACTTTTACTATTATCATTATCATTAATACATTTAATGATAATGAAAAAGCAATGATGAAATAAGAATAATATTTAGTTACTTACCAGCATTGGAGGCATTGCCAGCGGTGGCCGCCAGACGCGACAATATGGAACGCTCGGACATCTGGAGGCGTTGCGCCACCGGCGGAATGCGGGCCAAAGTGGCCGGCAGACGAGAGACGTCGCTCTTCATGTCGGACAGCAGCTCCTCCAGCTGATTGAGCACCTTGTGCAGAACTGCATTGGCCGGTTTATTGCCAGCCAACGATTCCTTGCTCAAATGCTGATGGGATTCGGCGAGGCATTCAACCTCAGCGAAGCGTGCATTAAGCGACATTGCCGGATGACTGGGATCCTGGGCGAGATTCAAGAATGCCGCACGACGCAGCTGCTCCTCAATGACCAGCGCCTGTTCGAGCAACTTGAAGCGACGGGCCAAGAATTTGTTCTTGATCTCCAAGAAATTGCCCTTGCCCACGTCCATCTTGAAGGGCTCATTGATGATGGCGAAGCGTATATCGTTCTGGATATCCTGCCAGCGGCCATAGCCATGGGTAACAATGCCAGCCAAGAGCCAATAGTCATGACGACGATGCCAGATTTCATACTCCCGTCCGGGCACCGCTGCCTTCTCCTCGTTCAGCCACAGGGTGTGCAGTTCGGTGAAGCCACCGTCGGCGATATTGAACATGAACTTGCGCTTCAAGACCTCCAGACTATCCTCAACCAGTTTACCACCGGCAGGAGTTGCTCCCGCCTTTTGATCCTTGGGTGAGTTGGCATTATTCGAGCTGGCATTGGGTTTCTCCAGTTCGCCATCCTCTTTGACGATCATCACGTCGTCGTCATCATCATCGATGATTGTGCTGCTGCTTGGATTAGTTGTTGTTGTTGTTGTTGCTGTTGCTGCTGTCTTCTCATCGCTGCTTGCTTTCTCCTTCTCCTTCTCTTTGTCATCGCTCTGCTCGGTCTTGGGCTCCTCCTTGGGCTCCTTCTGTTCCGCATCCTTGGCCTCCTCCTTGGGCTCCAGTTTGGCTGGTTCGCTCTTGACCTGTGCCTCGCTGCTGGCCTTGGCCTCGACATCGCTAGACTCCTCAGTCTTTTCCTGCTTTACAGCTGAATCGGCTTCCTTTTTATCCTCCTGCTCGGCAGCATCTGCTTCGGATTTGGGCTCCTGCTTCTCAGGCGTTGCTGTCACTTTGTCCTCGCTCTTTTCGGAAGCTGGCGCTGGACTTGGAGCAGCGCTTGTCGCTGGCGTGGCGCTGTTGCTGGTGGTGGCGCTCTCCACAGGCGCTTTTCCAGCTGCAGTTGTCGCCGCGGTGGCCGAGTCCAAGGGAGCAGCTGCCGGGTCCGGTTTGCCGCCGATAGCTGAACGCACTGGCTCACAGGGTTTGAGGATTAGCTCGGGCATGCTGTAGTAGCCGTTGATGTGCTCAAACTCCTGCACCTTCTTGCGAATGAGCGACATGACGCCAATGCGCGTGAGCACATGCTGGCGGGACAATCCCTCGCGCGGTACACCATCCGCAAAGGTCTCGGCATTGTCCGCTCCCGGCTCGCACAGATGCCGCATGAACAGCGACACGTATGCCTTGAAGTTGCGCTCGGATTTGCCGCGCAGATCCCGCACCAGCCACTGCGAATTGAAGGCATCCTGCGGCGGCATGCCATAGCGCATGATCGCGTTGAGGAAACTCTTCCGCTGGCGGGCATTGAATCCCAGCACTTCAATGTTGCCGCCCACACGGGCGAGCAGCGGCGGCAGCGGACGATCGTCGCGTCGCTCCAGACGTCGCTTGGCCTTGCGCTCGCCGTTCTGTTCATCAAAGTCATCGTCGCCGGCATCCTCGTCGCTGCCGCCGGAGTACTCCGAATTGTATTCGCTGCCATTGTCCTGCCAGTTGGAGTCATCCCGCGTGGTGTCCGCTGCGACGACGCCGCCATCCGTGTAGTTCACCTGCTTGCGCACACGCTTGCCCTTGCCCAGGGATCGGCCCACATCCTCCTGATGCTGCTCGTAGTGGTGACGCAACAGTTTGACCCAATAGGCTGGATCTGAGTTTTCGGCATCTTGTTTGATGATTTCCGTTTCCTCCTCTTCCTCCTCCTCTTTGGTGGCATAGGATGCCACCTTGAACGAGGACAAATACTCGTTGGCCCAGGATTCCTTCTCCTCGATGCCGCGATTGGTGCGGTCCAGGAGTTCCGCAACGGCCTTGTCATCATAATGAATGGCCTCCTCCTTGTCATCCTCCTTGAAGAGATCCTCAGTGCCGAAACGCAAGATATCATCCAGTTCCTGCTTGGTGAAATTGGCTCCCTTGCCTCCCATGCCGGGACGCACCACCAGATGGGTCAACATCATCTTGCGCTTGGCCACCTGCGTCACGCGCTCCTCCACAGAGTTGCGGGTGACAAAGCGGTAGATCATCACCTTGTTGGCCTGGCCAATACGATGGGCACGCGAAAAGGCCTGGATGTCATTGTGGGGATTCCAATCCGAGTCATAGATGATGACGGTATCGGCTGTGGCCAGATTAATGCCCAATCCGCCAGCACGTGTACTAAGCAAAAAGACAAACTGCTGGGCGCCTGGTGCATTGAATCTATCGATGGCCTCCTGACGCAGTGTGCCCGTAATGCTGCCGTCAATCCTCTCGTACTTGTACTGTTCCCCCTCGAGGAAGTCCTCAAGGATGTCCAACATCTTGGTCATCTGCGAGAAGATGAGCACACGATGATTCTGTGACTTCAACTGCTTCAGCATCTTGGAGAGCAGCACAAGTTTTCCCGCTGCCTTGGTCAACGAATTGATCTCATAGATGCCGCCAGCCGAGGTGGGAGCCTCCTCGGCGGCCGAGGGAAATAGATACGGATGATTGCAGCACTTTTTCAGATCCATCATGATGTTGATCAGGGAACAGGAGCCGCCGCCGCTCTTGGAATTCAATGCCTCATAGTTCTTGGTCAGGATAAACTTGTAGAACTTCTTCTGCATGGCCGACAGCTCGACGCGCACGATAAACTCCGACTTGGAGGGCATATTCTTGAGCACATCCGTCTTGAGGCGACGCAGCATGTGCGGACCGAGCATCTCATGCAAACGCTTCACCTGCTCCTCCTTGGAGACATCGGCAAACTCGCCCTGGAACGCCTGCAGATCGTTGAACTTGTCGCGACTCAAGAAGTTCAACAGATGGAAAAGTTCCTCCAGATTGTTCTGCAGTGGCGTGCCCGTTAGGAGCAGCTTATAGGCAATCGCATAGCTGTTGAGGATGCGAAAGAATTTACTCTGGTTGCTCTTCAAGCGATGCGCCTCATCCACCACCAGCACCGCCCAATCAATGCTGCCCAGACACGCGGCATCCATCGAGATCAACTCGTAGCTGGTCAGCAGGACATTGAACTTGTATTGTGTCGTCCGCAGGCGGGACACCTTGGTGCCACGAATGGCGCTCTCATCAAAGGTCAGCTCATTCTCACGGATCACCGCACGCGAGTCCTTGTCACCAATGTAGGTGATGCAATAGAAGTCCGGTGCCCAGAGCTCAAATTCACGCTCCCAATTGACGAGCGTGGAGAGGGGCACCGCGACCAGGAAGGGACCACGGCAATGTCCCTCCTTGTACAGCGAATAGAGGAACGTGACCGTCTGTATGGTCTTGCCCAGACCCATTTCATCGGCCAGTATGGTATCGATGCCCTGTCCCCAGCTGTAGCGCAACCAATTGATGCCCTCAACCTGATACGGATGCAATTGCATTCCAGTATCATCGAGGAATGCCGGTTGTCCCTCGTACTTCTTCTTCAGATCCGTAGTCGGCTTCTCCGGCGGTGGAGTATAATGCTTTACAGGTCTATCCTCATCATCGAGTTCCAGTTTCTTGGTTTTGCGTCCCTTCTTGCTCTTCTTGCTGCTCGACGCACGGGTCTGCTCCGAGGTGCAAACGGCCCGCAGATCCTGATAGTAATCAATGGCCTGACGCAGTCCGGGCATATCGTCGCCCTCCTCCTCCCAAGTGGACTTGTCGTAGGGCAATTCGCGCCATTTCACCAGATACATGGTGCTGCCGTCACGTGCCGTGCGATGATTGATCACACGCTGGACAATCAGCCATTCCGGCTTGACGCCATTCTTGTAGAATCGCTCCTCGAGAGCAGCCTCATCATCGTCGTCGTTGCCCTTCATGCCCACCTTGTCCTTGTGGCGTTGAATGCGCTTGAAACGCGTATCGGCCTCGTCCAGGGATTCCTCGAATTTGGGCGGCTCCTCCATGTCATATTTGCGCTGGAAGGAGCGTATCATCAGCGGATGATGCACGTCCAGCTGCACCTCGGAGACCCACTCGCAATGCCAATAGGACATGTTGTGCCACTTGATGAAGTATTCCCGGATACGGTTGCCCACCTTGGCGCTCTTCGAGGTGGATGCCTCGCTGCTGCCGCGACGCTGGACGGCCCAGCGCCAGGTGATGATCTTCTCGGCCTTGCCGGACAGCGGTGGGCAACTGCAGCGTGGACAACGCCAGTCGCCGTCGGGTATCGTGTCCAGCGGCGGATTCAGACAGAACGTATGATATGCCGATGGACAGGAGTCGCAGCAGAGCAACTCGCCGCCATCCTTGCACACGCGACAGAACTCCTGATGCTCATCATCTTCCTCCTCCTCGGGAGCACCGCCATCGGCCTCGCAATGGGGACACGACCATTTCCCCTCTGGCGGCTCATCGAGTTCCGGTTCCAGGCAGACCAAATGGTAGGCACGTGGACAGGTGTCACATAGAATGATCTCGCCGCCTTGCTGGCACACCTCGCAGTAATCCTGATGCTCGTGCTCGCCATCTTCGCCTTCGGGAAAGTTCTTGGTTTTCTTCATTTTGTTCTTCTTCTTGAACTTGTTGCCAATCTTGGTCTTGGCCTTCTTGCGCACCACGGGAGCACCGTCATCCTGGCCAGCAGCTGCAGCCGAAGTCTCCGCCGGCTGCTTCTCTTTCTCCTTGTCCTTATCCTTGTCCTTTTCCTTCTCGTCGGCACTGTCATCGGACTTTTGCAACATGCGCTCGAATTCGAGATCCGAGTCACGCTCGGAGGCGCCACTGGCATCCTGCTCCTCGTCGGAGCTGTCGCGTTTGCGTTTGCCAAACTTGATCTTCAATGTGGGCACCTTGCCCGATGGACGACGTGCCTTTTTGTTGCTGCTGCGACCGCTGCGTTTGCGTCGCGGCTTCTTCTCCTCCTCCTCTTCTTCCTCCTCCTCCTCCTCTTCGTAGATATCATCGGGCTTCTCGTTACGAGAGGAACGCGATGATCGTGGCTCATCTGGCTCCGCTGCCGCCGGCTGCGTCTGTCCGCTCTGCTGCTGCTCCTGCTGGATATGCGGATTGCTCTCGCAGAACTCACGCCACTTGGCGGCCACCAGCATCATCAGCTTGGGTGCCGCAATTTTGGGATTCTCCTTCTGCAGGATGGGACGCACATGCTGCATGAACGCCTTGTACGTGGTCAGACTCTGCAGATCCTCCTCGCTGTACTCGATCTCCACATCGCACACACTAAACGCCGAGCACACATCCTCCACGGAAGGCATGCCTACAGATTTTTGAAAAATTGTTTATAATTATTCATTTTTATATTTAAAAAAAAAAAATTTAAAAACATGTATTTTAATTTTTCATATTCTTTGATTGTCTTTATAAACATTTTAATGAAATTGTTCCTATATTTTACAAATAGAATCAATGAAAATAACTTTTAAGCAATCCACTTTAATAATTTAAACAAACTTAAGTATTTTTTAAACATTATTTATGATCCGCAAACAAAATTAATTTTTAATATTTTCTTTTTTAATTTGAACCATATTTAAATCTAATTTTTATTTCTTTAAGAATTTTTTTTAATTTTTACTTTAAAATCTACAATAAAAATCGAAAATTAGCTTTAGATCAATATAATACAGATTCAAAATTAATTATGTCGTAATATTTATGTAAAAGTTATGGTCCCTGTTTAAAATATATAATTTATCCTTCCCAGGATCTCGTAAAAAAGTATATCTGGGATTATTTTTTTAGTTTTTGTTGCCTAACTCACCTGAGGATGAAGATTCCTTTTCCTTTTGCGCCTTCTCCTTCTCCTCTTTGCGCTTGCGTCCACGCTTGGATGAAGTACTTGGATACTCCACCTCCTCGTCGTGCTGCACAAAATCGCTATCCTCTTCGCTCTCGTTCTTCTTGCGCTTCTTCTTTTTGCGTCCCTTCTCTTCGCCCTTCCTCGTTTTTCGCTTTTTGCCCTTCTTCTTCTTGCCGCGATTATCCTCGGGATCATAGTCATCGTCTTCATCATTCTGCAGCAGTTAACAATATTAATCCGTTCTACATTCATTCTCTGTAAATTGTTATCTACTCACATTGGGCTTCAATGGCGCATCGGAATCGTTGGAGAGCTCAGCCGCCTGCGCATTTTCCTCGACGGCCTCTTCCTCTTCTATAAATCGGCAAGCAAAATGATTATCGATTAATTAGTTGTGTTTAAAAACTATCGCTTGCATGAGTCTAATCGATCTCACGCACGCTCTCTTTTTACCGTGGTACATGTTCAAGCGAAAAACTCTCCAAAATGATACAAGAATAATGCTGAAAAAAATCTTTACAACCAGATAACAGGATTTCCCCCATCTTAAAGATGTGTGAAAATATAAAAAAAAGATATTGGTTTTTTTTTTTCGATTCAATATTTTATTTGACTCTATTTTTCTTTGCTTTTTTTGTTAAGTTTTTTTTTGTTGATGTCTGTTTTCTTTTTTTGTTGTTTTGTTTGTCGCCTTAATAATTACTAGTATATAACAATATCTCATTTTTTTTAAGATTTTTAATTCTGCTGGTTTTGTCAGCGGTTTTGCTCTTAAACTTACAATAATAATAATAATTATAATAATAATAATAATAATTTTCTCATGTCTCTTGATCTGGTTTACTCCTTTTCTCCTTGCGGCTTACACAATCATTTTATTTTATTTTTTTTGTGTTTTTCTCTTCTTGTTTGTTTATCATTAATAAGTTTCTTTATTTCTTGTAATTGCAGTAGATTAGTTATGTGTATGCTGTGTGTGTGTGTGTGTGTGTGATTTTGTTTTGTTTGTGGTGTGTGGGCGTGGCATTTATGCATATAAAACTAGTAAGTTCCCCTTCATCTCATTATTTTCTTTTTACTTATCAAATGTCATTGTTGTATATAGGTATAATATATATAGTATTTTTTTCTTTTTGTTGTTGTATATAAATTGTATATATCATTTTAATATTTGTTGTAATTGCTACAAATCGATTTTAAACGCTTGATTTTTTGCAACTTGATCTCATTGTTTCATTTGATTTTCCCTTTTCGTTTCGTTTCATTTGTTTTGTTTTGTTTTCCTACTACTTAAATATGGTATATAAAAAATATTGCAACGAAATAGCTAACAAAAAAATTTGTTGGTTGTTTTCCTTCCATTACATTCGTCGTTTTGTGTTTTTCTCTACATCTTTCTCATTCATTTTAAGATTTATTTTGTTATTTTTAGTTCTGTATTGTTTTGGACACTAGAGTTTCAGCAAATTATTTTATAATTTCTCAAGCAAACTAATTTACTTGGTTGATATTTTTGTTTTGTTTTGGTTTTGCTTTATTTTATTTTTTTACATATATTTTAAGGAAGCGTCTGTAACGTGCTTAAAGTTGTTCTAAAACTAAAAGCAAAACAGCTTATTTGGGGCCGCATAGCTCTGATACAACCGCACAATCATGTCTATAACTCATTTACTTAGTATTTTTTCTTGTTTTTTCTCATTTCATTTGATTTTTCTTGTTAGTTTTTTTGTTTTTGAGCAAAAATTTGTCTAAACAGGCAAAAGAACAAAATAAATAATTTATTGTTAGCATTGAAATGTTTGATAAGAAAAAGAAAACAAGCAAAACAAAATTATATTTCGTGTACGATTGATATAGACACAAATAATAATTTATAACAAAAATTAACTAGTTATACACAAATTAAAATTGAAATTTTTCTACACAAGCTGCTACAAATAAGTATAGTATTTATAAACAAATAAAAATTAACAAGCCGTTTAAAAGTTCAGTCTATTGTTAAAGAGGCACGCCCGCATGCAACACCACCAGAAGGATAAGAAGAAGCATATGTAAATGTGTGTGTTTAGTATTTTTTTTTTTTTTTTATCAACTACTTGCACTTGCGCAAAGTCAAAAACAAATTACTCTTGGCACACTGTGCGCACATCAGATTAACTGTTCTTGTTGTCGTTGGTGTACGGTTTGGAAGAGGAAAAGTTGCAGGATATTACATTTACACATTCTTTAGTAAACAAATTGAAAAATTAAAAAAAAAAACAAAAATAAAAGTTATTTGATTGTGTTCGTAACAAATTGGTGTGTGTGTGTTGGTGTTTGTTTTATCAAATATAAGAAACAGTTTGAAAAGTTGTCTGAGTCGAAGAAAACATACGCTCTCTGTTTTCTACAATATATATATAAATGTATGTATATATTTAAAAAAGTTTCTTGACAATAATATAATTATTATTACACACAAAACGGATAAAAAAAAAAACAAAAAATCTTTTTACATGTTTCACTTAATTGCCCCCTTTTTTTAGTCAAAAAAAATGTATGCGTAGGCATTTGTGGATTATCATAAAAAAATATGCGTGATACTTTCTTTTGCTTTTTACGCCACGTTTTGCAAATAGATTTTGTTGTTTGTTTTGTGTTTAATTTTGTTTGTTAACATAATTTCAACATATTTTTCTGTTTTAGTTTTTAGAACAATTTTTAATTTAGAACGCTTAGTTGTTGTTGGTGTTGTTGTTTTCTGTTTTACTAGAATAATTGTGTTATATATATTTATATATAATATAATATATATTTTATGTATAATAGTTTCTATTTCTTTAATTTTTTTTTTGCCTTTTTACATTGGTTGCAACTGCAACTGCAGCTGCTGATTTTGTTGTTGTTGTTGTATTAAAGTAGCTTTACGTTGGTGTTGATTCCGATTGAGTGTTTGCCTGATTTGATTGATTCGTTCATTTCTAGTAGCGTTCGTCGTCATCAGTATTGGAGTTGGAATCATCGCATTCTTCTTCATCATCATCGTCGTCGTTGGAATCTGAGCTACCGGAACTATCATCCGAATCGCTGTCGTGGCTGCCGTGATTGTTGTTGTTACTGTTGTTGTTGTTACTGTTGTTGTTGTATGCTGTTGTTGTTGCTGCTGCTGTTGTATCGTCACAACAGCATGATGTTGCTGTTGCTGCCGTTGTTGCTGATGTTGTTGCTGCTGCATGTTATTATTGCTACTGTGAGTGCTTTCGGCCAAACGTGCCGCAGCAGCAGCCGCTGTTGCTGCCGCCAACGCTTGAGCCTCAGCCGCTGCAGCTGCGGCAGCTGTTGCCGCCGCCGTGGCTGCTGCTGCAGCTGCTGCCGTTGCCGCTGCATCCGGCCCGGCGCTTATCAAAGTCTTATCATAG
This sequence comes from Drosophila suboccidentalis, assembly GCA_037043435.1. NCBI lineage: Eukaryota > Metazoa > Arthropoda > Insecta > Diptera > Drosophilidae > Drosophila > Drosophila suboccidentalis. The sequence goes on from JBAMBK010001502.1 coordinate 92,124, forward strand.
TCCATAACCAGCTGCTTGATGTGCGCCAATTTGGCATGCAAATAATCAAATCTCTGCTTTTCCTCATGAATGCTGCGATCACTATTAATCCGCTCATATTCGCTGACAATTTGACGCTTGATTTGATCGTAATCGTCGCCACCGCGCTGTTGAGCGCCCTCCAAACGCTTGGACAGATCCTGGAAACGTTTGCTCACACCCTCGACGCTGGTTAACAGCTTACAGTACTCGTCATAATCACTCTGAAATTCATTCTTATAGCGTCGACGCACCTCCAGCGTGCGTATGGGCGCATATTGACTAAAGTCATAACGGGGTGCATCATTGGCATTAGCATCCGATGTTGCAGCTGTTGCATATGCATGCGCTGCCTCAGCCAGTTGCTGTGTTGGCGATGGATGTTTCGCTGTGTTTGATGTTGTTCCAGTTGTTGCTCTTGTTGTTGCATTCGATTGATGATGATGATGATTCGTTGCTGATGTTGACGACTCGCGATGATTGTTCTTAGAATGTTGTTGTTGTTGTTGATGATGATTATTATGTGGTTGTTGTTGTTGTTGCTGTTGTTGATAATGCACTTGCTGATTGTGTGGTTGTTGTTGTTGTTGCTGATGTGACACTGGCAACTGTTGCTGCTGCTGATAGGTGTTGCTGCTGCTGCTATTGCTGCTGCCGCGTTGTCGCTGACCATTGCTGTTGCTGCTGTCACTCGTGCGCTTTTTGCTGTTGGAAGCGGCGTGCGTGTTGTTGTTGTATGAATTGTACTCATCGTGCGCATTGTTGTTGCTGTTAAAGTTGCTGCGTTGTTGCTGTTGTTGATTCTGCTGCTGCTGCTGTTGTTGTTTTTGCTTTTGCTGCTGCGTTGTCGTTGATGTTGTTGCTGCTGTTGGCACCGATTGACGCACAAAGCTTGCAGCCAATTTTGGTGGCGTTGTTGAGGATTTTCGACTGTTGCTTGTTGACTGTGCCGACGACGCCGACGACTGACGACTGTTGCGCTCCTGTTGCGTCTCATAGCCACTGGAACTGCTTGAATTGCTGCCCGTGGAGTTGCGCTTATCGGTGCTGGTGCTGTTGCTGCTGCTGCCACTGATGACTCCGTTTTGCTTGGACGAGGAGGAGCTGCTGGTGCGTCGGCTGTTGCCACGCTGTTGTTGCTGCTCAGCAGCTGCTGCCGCCATGCTCCTAAACTCATCAATGTTGTCCAGAACATTGTAGCTTAAATCGCTGCTATGCTCATCCACCATCTGTGGCTGTTGACGCTGAGGTGGCGTATAAGCAGCCGCCGAACTGCCCGTCCGACTGCGATACGTGGATGTGGGAACTGTTGTCGAGGCGTTGCCCGTGGAGGATGAAGAGGATGGAATCGGTCCAGATTCTCGATTGTAATGACTTATGCGCATCTTTTTAGTCTTGCCGGTGGTGCTAAACATTTCATCATACTCGATGCTGCTGCGCTTGAGACTGCTGCTGCTGTTGCCATTGTTGTGATTGCCGGACAACAATTGTTGTCCCATCAATGGTGGCGGACTGCCTGTATGGGTAGATGTGGGACTTTGTCCCGATGTTGAACTGCCCGCATCGGAGCTCATTGGTGGCGTCAGATTCTGTGGCTTGCGACGCTTTAGCTGCTGCAATTCCTGTTCGCTAAAGAATGGCCAATTCTCATCGACATCGTTCCACATTTGTCGTCGCAAATTATACGTATTGTGTGGCATAACACTTATGTCCCTGAGTATACTAAATACATTGTTGCGATCCCGATCCTTGATGCCCTCATTCTTCAAGCGTTGAAACAATTCGGGCTTCTTGAATGGCTTCAACGCCAACAAATGTATTAAACGCTCACGTATTGTACGACGCGAGACATCAGACATTTTGTTGGCATTACCAGCGTTTCCTCCGCCTCCTGATTTGGTGTTACCATTGCGAGAATTGTTGCTGCTGCTGCCATTGAGCATTTTATTGCGTCCATTGCTGCCGCTATTAAAGGGGCCACCAATTGTTGCTGATGTGGCAACAGTTGATGTTGTGCTGTCTCTGGGCGAATTGCCGCTTAGCGCATAACCCTGCGAGATACCGTTGGCAAAAGTGTTGGCCAAAGTAGCTGCCGCACTGCTGCGACTCCCATTGACTGTGCCGCTGGCACCCAACATATTTGGATTGGGCGAGCGTGAGGCAATTGCTGCGACTGCTGCTGCTGATGATGATGTCAGACCATTAAATGGCGATGAACCTAACTTACGACTATTGTTACTGTTAAAACTATTGCTGCTACTGCTGTTGTTGTTGCTATTGTTGTTGCTGCTGCTGCTGTTGTTGTTGTTCCCACTGTGATGTGACGATGCCGATGATGACGGCTTCTTCACCTTACGCCCAATATCCGATTGATTTGGCTTGATCTCACGTATACATTTGCTCTTCTCCGTCTCTTCGGCACGGGCCATTTTCGAACGTGTGGTATCGTAGACATCATCGTTGGCATGAATCCGCATTCTTCGCGCCAATGCACCAAGGACATCAAGTTCCTGCTGCTGCTGCTGTATGCACTCCAGTGTGCCCTCAAGATCATCAATGGTAAATCCAAATTTACGTCCACTTTCCATGTTGCTGCTGCCGTTATTAACAGCATTGTTGCTATTATCGTTTGGAAGCGGGAAGTGGATGACCCCGGTGTTGCCATTGCATTGAATTTTGGCACATTGGCCGGGCCCAAAACGATTCGCATGCTCATTTCTTTGATATTCCTCGATGGCACGGTACGCTGAATCGGTGAGCTTAAGGAATATATACTCCTTTGTATCATCGGTGTAACGGTGGCTTTGTGACATACCATAATTGCCGGACGAGAACGAGACATTGGGCAGGCATTTTGTTGATGCAATCGAATTGCTCATAACGTGTCCGCGCCCCCCTCCAAATTGTATGTGATCACAATTGTTACTCTCCTTTCTTGTTGTTGTTTTATATATACGTTAAAGATTTATACTACTGTTCTATTTACTTGTTAAGTTGGCTGCGTTGTCGTCGTGACGTTGCGTGGCGAATGGCAAAAATTTGATTTGGCTGGCACGCCAGTATTGGACAATAATGCAAAAAATTAAGAAGACAAATCAAACGGATTTTCTCTTTGCGGACACGGAAGAGCAATGGAAGTAACTGTAACTGGAAGTTGTTGTAAATGTAGACGCTGCTGAATGTTGTTATTGTTGCTTTCGAGGCGGTCCAGGGTATTTACAGGCTCGTCGCTGTTGTCGATGATCCTGATTCAGCCGTGACGTAGACGACCGACGACTGTGGCCCAATGGCAACTGGTTGTTGTTGTTGTGGTTGTTGATGATGTTTCAGTTTCTATACAATTTAATAATATTTTCTTTAGTATGTTGTAATCGTAAGTAAAATTTACGTTGTTGCTAAGACGTGAACAGAGACAAATGCATTGCTTTACACAGAAGCATTACACACACACCCGCTCACACAATTACACGAAACTGACTCTCTTGAGAGTTTTGAGCTGAACTGCAAACTTGCTACTGCTGCTGTTGTTGTTGTTGCGTTTTTCTTTCTTTTTTTTCTTCAAATTTTTTGATTTGAAATGCAGGCACGAATACAATTACACTCACTCGCACAACTCTTTTATATATTTGTTTCTGCTTGAGAATTTCACTTCCGTATATGTCTCATTTCTCTCTCTCTCTCTCTCTCTTGCTCTCTTTCTACTTTCAAAAAGTCTGGTTCATATTTGCACTCCACGTTTTTGCTGCTCTCTTTGTGTGCTACTTGCAAATAACACAATTTCTTTTGTTAAATAATATGGTATGTATTTTAATTGGGTTAAGGTAGGCATGTATTTATTGCTCTTGTTACTATAGTTGTTGTTTTTATCGTTGCTGTTGTTGTTGCTTCTGCTGATGATTTTACATGTTTGTATGCGAGGCGTGCGAATGACTGTTGTAACTTTTGCTTGCTTGAGTTGAAAGTGCGACTCCTGCGCCAGGTGCTCAAATTGTCAATGTGTATGAATCGCTCAAAAGTCAGGCGGCGGCAGCCATAAGCAAAATCAAAGACAGCGCAGCGCAGAGCAGAGCAGAGTAGAGCGAGCAATCAATGCCGTTCGCACACAACCACACACATACCCGCTCACTCACACTAATATGGATACACGTCGCTTGACTGCTTTTGGTGGTGTGTGCGCTCGCTGGTTTGTTGGCTCTATTCTCTCGTTCTCATTGATCACAGTGAGCAAAAGCGAGACAACTGCTGTTTTGATTGGCTTCACTACTGTTGTTGCTGCTTGATCTTTTTTTCTTTTTTGCTTTTGCTAAAAATCATCTGTGTTTGTACGTTGATTTTTTTATATACATATATTTTTTCTGCTGCTTATAATATTTTTTGTCCACTTCTATATTAGTTGCATATATGTTCATTTGTGTGTGAATATCTTTTCTTGGCACACACACAAGCAACTTCACACACTCGCACTATCCGAATCGAAATTGAAGGCACAGAGTTCAAGCACTCGAAATATTGTTAATTTTTAATACCTTTTGACCACTTTTTTTTCTCATTTGATATTGTGTGCGTGAGTATTCACATGTATGTACGTTCCTGTGATAATATGCATGTATTTTGGGTTTTTACGCCAACACTTTTACTCAAGACATTATTGCTTTGGAATTTGCTTTTTTATTTTAACACATTTTTGGCACTGGAATTCGATAATTCAACTATTATTTACACGTTGCGTTTTGTTTTGCTTAGCAATTTATTGTTAAATTGCATTTTATTTCCTTTTTCATATAAATGTTACTCTTGTCTGTGTGTCCAAGGTATCTTAATCAACGTACAAAAGGTATCTGCTAAATGAAATCGAAACGAGTTGCTTTCAAGTGGTTGCCGTTGCTGCTTTGCTGCTGTGCACTCGTTTATTATTACACCACTCACCGCCGCCCCGTGGACAATGCTAAGACAGCGACGTCGACGAGTGTGACGCGACGGAGCAGATCAACGGCAGCAGTTGTCGTATCTCTCGCACATGCACATACACATGAACATACCCATAGTAGACATGGACATGGGTGCGCGCTCAATTTGGCGCTCTTTGGCTCTACTCTCGCACGCTCGCTTTGCTCCGTCTTGAAAAGCAACAACCAAACAAAGTCTCGATGTTTCGTTTGAAATACGTACGTGCCTTGTATCACTTGCTACTACTGCTGCAAGTAGTATATGTTGTTGTTATTGTTGTAATGTAGTTATTATGGAAGTGAAGCGTAGAGAAAAAATGAAAACAAGTTTGCGATTTAATGTGCGCACTTGGCACTCTGCCGCTGGCCGTTGGCCATTCCGTTATTTGAATTGGTGGCTCTCTTTGTTACGCGTCTCTCAGTCTCTCTCTCGCTCTTTCTTCCACTCTTAGAGAGCGACATGCGTTGACTCTACGTTGTTTTTTTGTCCAACAAAACCAACAGCATTTGCTTATCTACAATTGTATATACATACGTTTCTTTTCTTTTCTTGTTTTTTTAATACCTTTTAATTGTATGAGTGTGTGTCTGTATATCACGAAAAGCTTGGGCCCCGTTGCACGTCTTAGCAAAATTAAAAACTTTAGCTTACTTTGTTGTTGTTGCCGTTGAATGTGTACGTGTGTGTAATTATCTCACAACTGTTGGAAAAGCTACAGGCACAGGTACAGGGCACGCGTCACAATATGAAAACAAAATATATAATCTTAATACAAATAAAATACAAGACGCAACTACAATTGTACTTACAATATGTGTATGTGTGCATGTATATATTTACATTTATATGACAATAGTCAAAGGCGCTTTGTAGATTTCAGCGACTTTTTATAGTTTCGATGTTGAAACAGCTGTTTTGGTCTGCCACCTGAGCGTTGCGGTCGTGTGTGTGTGTGTGTACTCGTTGTTGTTGTTGTTCTCCTCCCACCACGTCACATGCAGTTGTTGTTGTTATACTGTTTCTTTATACGGTTGCTCGGCACGCAGCAAACCTTTCACTGCCCCGCACACACAGCAACACAACGGGGGAGGAACAATCAGCTGTGCTTGCTGTGTTTCGGCCAAACAGTGTTGAAAACAGTGAAAATATCGGTTTATCAGTCAGTCGATAGTTTCGTGTTGGCAGCGTACACAAAAAAGCTCTTCAAATTTTTCGACGTTGTTCTTGTTGATATATTGTGTGTGGCTACTCTGATGGCGATTTCTCTATAAAATTATTACCAATTTCAGTCAAAATCACTTCTGTATAGTATTAATATTATTTGTATCGTACTTAGTTGTTGTTGCTGCTGCTGGATATTTAATTGCTGATGAGTTGTTACTTGTTGATTTATGGCCGTGCTGCTCTCTCCTTTTTGATTTCTGCTTTTCTGGATCTTTACTAAAATTATGATTTTGCTTTTATTTTCACTCTACACTTTAGAAAGAAACGAAAAAGTTAGAATGCACTAGTTTCTTTTTGTTTTTATTCATAACATTTTGTTGTTTTCCGCTTTCTTCTGTTGAGATCCGTTGATCGGTTGTGTTTTGTATGTATTGTATTCGCATTGCACTTGTATATGTTTACGTTACGCGTACGCGATCATACGTTCTCGTTACGTACAGCTCAGCTGTTTTGTGTTTACGTTGCGTACCGTTACGTGACATATTTTCTCTTAAGGGCTCTCTCTTTCTTAAAGAGTGCACACCGTGTGTGCTAAAGAGCGCGAGAGTCAAACATTTTCTGCATGATACTCTTTGCTGTTAATTCGTGTTCACTTTTGACATTTTTGCATACAAAAATTTTCCGCTTTCAGGTAGATTTACCGTAGATCTTAGCCTCATGCGTTTGTATGTATTTATATGTAAGCATTTTAGTCGTGTGCTCGTTCGTTCGTGTCTCGTCGTGCCTACTTTTTTTGTGTCTACTTTAACTGCTATATACAAAGGTTGGCCTGTGGTGGGCTTATCTCTGTTTGTTTTTGTACCAGGAATTTTAGCTACACCACACATACACGCACATGATTGAACACGAAGTTGTGTTTTACATTTGAAAAATGTATCTGCAAATGGTCAAACACACACCTGACGATCTCTTTGCAAATTCGTATATTCAAAAGCAGCAGGAAGCAAGTAAATCTGGCGGGCAGGTCGCATTGCAGCTGTCACATTGACAGCAAAACAAAGTCATAAAATCAGGAAAACTATGTTTGTCTCGTTTTTTCGTATGTACATCCGTTTGTTGTGGTTGGTACACGCGTGGACAATAGTTGTTGTAGTCGAACAGGATGAGATTTATAGCAAATCTCGAAAACTTAAAAGCTCATAAAAACACACACGCTACAAACAAAGTCACAAATAAAAGCTGTGAGCCAAGGTAACAACTTGAAGTTCATTTATATAAAAAAAAATATATATAATAATGTTGCCCCTGGTTTGTTGTTGGTGTATGTGTGTGTTTCAATAACAACAAATTTGCAGTCAACTTTAAACAAATTAGCCGAAAAAATAAAAATATATATAAAAATGAAACCTAAAGCTAAAGAGGAACAACAAAAAAAATAATACAATTTCAAGTTTGAAGCGCACGACGATGTCGGCAGCCAACGACAACGACACGAGACAGCAGCGGAGGAGACGGAGAAGGAGATGGTGACTGGGGCGCAATGAGCCTGTCTGCCTGTGTTTGTACCTTTGTGTGAGGACTCCACGCAGACAACAGCTGGCCGCAGGCTTCAAACAGGAGCAACAACCACCAAAATAAGAAAAAAAAAAACAACCCAAGAATATTATGAAAAACGTGTGAACGTGTGTAATGGAATGCTCGAAAAAGGGCAGCAACAAAAATCTCACACGCTTCTAAAAAGAATTGTTGAATAATACAAGTACTCACACACACACATACACAAACGCATATTAGTGTTGGCAGTGCAGCTGACAGCTGTGTAGACAGATTTGCTTTGTGCTGCGCTTCTATACAAGAACAAGAACAACAACAAGAACCAACCATTGATAACAATGTCAAATGAGAGCAAGCGAAGAGTGAGGGAGCAAAAGGCATAACACTGAAACACAACTAAGCTCGTTAATCGGCGCACCAGCAGCGTTGCCACCTTCGCCAAATCGATCGAAATTAAGTTGAATCGATAAATATGCAGAGACCCAGAGAACAACAACAATCAACGACAACAAAAGAAGCAGCAACACCAACAACAAACAAAGCGCTTTACACACATTAACGGCTTTACACACATATTTAAGCAAATACATATGTATATGTAGGTTTGTGTGCACTAAAATACGTGCAATGCATTTAAAAATGTAAATTTTATAAACGCTGATAGGCGCAGACGACAACGACAAAGACTGCCCAACTCTGAACATCTGTTCAAAAATGTAGTAGGGCAGCAACAACACGGTATGTAAACCAAAAGTCGAGCAAGTAAATGCGACAAAGCACAACAACAACAACAGCAGCAGCAACAAAAATAACATTTATACAATTAAAGAGGGCGCTGGGGAATGAATGCAAGTCTCTCACTCTCCCTCTCTTAGTTGACAGCGTGTCGAAGTTAGTATGTATGCAAGTGTGTGTGTGTGTGTGAGTGTGTGAAATGAATAATCAATTGTCGACGACGCGACGCGAGGCTTCGCTTGCCTCTTCTCTCTTTTGGCGGTAATTGCCCACACGGGAATCCCAAAATGCCATGCAACATTTTGTGCACTTCCAATGCCCACAAACAACAACACTCGGCTCAATTTTCTCAACAAGACTAGACAAACACATTCATACAAACATGCATACATACATCTTTTAAAAGTATGTATGTATGTGCTATGGCAATATTTTGAATTTTGTATTGTATATTCAACACTGCTATTTTTAGCAAAGAGAAACGGCAACAACATCATTATTAGGAAATGTGACTCACAATTCAGGCATCAAAACAGTATGAAAATATTTCTATATTATTTATATCATATTGAGAAAGGCGTTAAACGATCGTTGGGAAGGTTCAACAATAAATCCCAATGTAAATAAATGAACACAAAGCTGGGCTAGGCAACGATGCAATTTCAAAATGTATGCACTTATCGACTATTAATAATAGTTATCGATCAACAACATTATTTATACAACTATGAAATACACAGTAAGCTATTATTATTATTGTAGTTCCTTTTAAATGAGTCACGAAAGCATAAAGCCGAGATATAATTGAAATAATTATATTGTTCATCTATTCAATACAGCCGTTAAAATGTTTCACAATAAATGCATCATGATGAATTTCCTTTATTAAGTACTTTCCATTAAGGGAAGTCCCTTTTCACCTCATTCTACGAAAGAAAAATATGGTAAATTTCAAGGTCAAGGTGTTTGAAACGAACTCATATCAGACCCAATGAAATATCATCGTGTTCTTTGCAAAAAGAGACGCAAAACAAACACAAAGCAAACATACCGGTACAATGAACTGTGGCCTGTACGGACGCCCAGTTCACCCTCTCAACCAAAAACAACAACCACGACAACGACAAAAACCAATCAAATTATAAACGTAAGCGGCACCTGGAAGATCGCGTTGAACGAGCGAACCGAACCGAACAACGTTCATTGACCGATTTAAGCAAACAACGCCATGTACAACATTGCATAATTTTTTTTGCTTTGCTTTTTATGATTATAACAAAAGTTCAACGGAAATGCGTTTGGACTCTCTCCCACTCACAGAGTATCGCTGACATATGAACAAATTATTATCAAATTGAGAAAGAAGAAAAAAACATTGACCGTGAATGGGCATAAAATTAGGTTTCTTATTTATTCTGATTAGATTACAAATGGTTGTATCTGTGTGTGCGTGCGTGTGCTGCTGAGTTATTTGTGTGGATATGCTTATCTATTAATTAGAAAAACTTTAAGTAAAGGAATTACCCAATCAAATCAACGAATAACGAAAAGCAGCTGTGCGTTTTTCGGCTTAAAGTGAAGAAAAGATTCTGGTTATGTCTTCTTCGACAATTAAAAGTTAATTTAAATATAAGAAGAAAACAACGAAAGACGGAGCAAAGATAAAATAAATAATAGCTGAAAACCAGTCTTTAAAGCTGAATAAATTTAATTATCCAAAACGACATTCGAAATTTGTTCTAACATGATCTTTTAGAATAGATATTTAATTATAATTATGGAACTATTGACCATTTTGGGTCCTCACTAAATAAATACAATTTTTAATTGTATTTTAATATTGAAATCGCTAAAAGTCATTTTAATATTTGAAAATATTATCAGGCAAATGTACAAACACAACAATTATCGATAAAAAATAAAGCAGTATTCTATTACCAGGACTATGCAACTATTATTGTGTAACAGTACTCCAAAACGTGAAACTGTTATACAGCACATTCTTAAGGTTTTTAAATAACAAAAGTTATCGAAAAGTTTTGAATAACAAAGCTTTTAAAATACTCAAAATAACTAAAAGAATATTTGAATCAGTGAATTTGAAATCGTTTCAGCAATATAGCTATCAACAGTCAATGCAGATTAAATATTAATTACACTGAGAACTGGTTCAAGCTGATTATGTGACTTGTTTATTTTTGAAATCACTATTTTCAATACATTAAAAGGTTTAAGCTCTAAAAGTCTTCATACATAAATCTATAATTTCTGTTGTGCTTTGGTTTCGTAATGTTGTTGTCTTGGTTGATCGACGCGGCGATAGCTTCTGCTACTTACACTCACACACACACACACATAGGCACAAATACATGTGAATGCTAATCAGCAACAACACCCAAAAATTAAAACCCGATTCAACAACATAGCTAGAAGGCTTAAATCGTAACCAAGTCAAAGCTGAGCAACAGATATTGAGAGAGGGAGAGAGAGAGAGAGAGAGATAAGTAACGACTGAGTGAGCGGCAAAGCAAAGCTTGAAGCTTTGGAAGCTTCACAACAACAAAAACTTGTCTTCCCAGATTCAGTTGGATTACTTCTTCTTATTGGAGTAAGACTAAGAGACCAACCAAGACGGAGACAACAACAACAATCTTGGCAATTTCGAACTGGACTAAAAACGGACTCCAAACAGAAAACACAACAGACAGCAAAAAATAATCGAACAACAACAGCAACAAGAGATTGGCGGACACAGACAGCGGTTAACTGTGGACTGGTATTCCCCACCCCCTCACCAACATTCATCTCGCTCAATTTTAAGCTTGTCGTGAATTTCTTGCCGTTGCTGTCTATGTATTTTATTTAAAAAATTAATATACATACAAACATATGCAAATATGTGTTTACGATTTGTACTCGGCGTTATATTATGGCTATATCTTTGATAAAAAAAAAAAATAATAATAAAAATTACTGAAGGCCAGTCAAATTGAGCGTACAATCAACTTTTTAATATTTCATTATACATTTGCGGGTTGTTTTTGTTGTTGCCCCAAATGAGAATGCACTTTGTGTGCATACATATTTTACATATGCGTATACATAAATTAAGAGTTGGAATTGTAAATTTCAATCAAGTTTTCCGTTTATTACTTGAATTTCACAACGTCCATTTAATTTTCTATTAAATAACAGTTTTCAACTTCTTTTTTTTTCGTATTCCCGACATTTTTGTGATTGTTAATTGAACTTCCGCAGAGTTCTCTCTCTCTCTCTCTCTTCCACTGTTTATGGAGTTTTTTGTGTGCCATGTGCCATTTTTCTCTGTTTGTGTGTGTATGTGTGCCTATATTTGTTTAAGCTTTGGAAGTAGAACGTCAGAGTCAGCCCTCACCTTCATCTTGTTTGTTTCCGGTGTCTTTTGTCTTTATTCAAATGAAATATGATAGAATATTTACAAAAAATAATGGTAAACATCACATTTGCCAGCTTAAAATGCATAGCGAATGTTATTTCAAGTCCGATTCCTAGATAACTATTTGAATTGCAACTCTTTCGATGCAATGTAATTAAAATTGAAAATGTCACTAAAGCATTACCATTTAACTTAAAAATAACGAATAATATAAATGCATTTCTCGTTGATATTTTATTGGCCACACCAGCAACAACAACGACAAATCGCGCATTTAAGCTGAGCTTTGGGCTTTTTTTTTAATGCACTAGTCCACACTTGAAAACAGAAAGAAGCAGAGAAATCCACCTCAACCCACCACTTACAATAATAACAACAACAGCAACGGTAACGGAGCACAACCAATAAGAAACCTCGGTATGCAAGTGGAAAAAAAAGATACGAAAATTATATAAACATTATAGGCAGCCGTAAATATGACTAAACCAACCGCAAAGCAGCCACGACAACAATAACAATAACAACAACAATAAGAGTAACAGCAACAACGATATGTAACAAGTCGGGTGGCAACTACAAAAAACGAGGGCCGCGCAACATGAAAAAAAAAAACACAAAAACAAGAGCAACATCGACGACAGTGCAGCTCTTGCAGCGAATGGTTGTTGTTGTTTTTTTTGTTTGGTAATTTAAATGTTGGTTTTATTTTCTGGTTTCTCGGCTACGAAACTATGCCAAAGTTAACGACGGATTACAATAATCAAAATATATGCATGCATACATATACACACACACACACACAAATACATATTGACTATAAGTGCGACAATTATTAACTTGGTTGGCAACGCGCTGCACACATGCTGACAGTTTGCAAGACTGTCTTAATCAACCAATTAAATGCACCACACTATGCCAATAAATCGATATCGATCTAGTTAACATGTATTGTTTAAAATATCTAAACTTGTATGTACATTTGTATATGGATTTGACACACCCATACAACAAAATGGTTACCTTCCTTTTCACATAAAACTATTTTTGGTAACAACTGAAGCGAAATTTGTACATACATGTGTATGAACATACGGGGCCCGATAACAATTACAAAACTATTGAACCAATTAAGTAAAGGTCTATAAAAAAAAAAAAATTAACAATAACAGCTATCCATGTTTTCCAGCGACAAATACAAAAAAAAACCCCACACAAGTATGCGGGCCTGTGTATGTGTGTGCCAGAGAGAGGGAGAGCAGCGCTTTTGACGTCCATTTGTACAAGTGTAGGTGAGAGCTTGCAAAACCACAATGGCGACGAAAATAGGCAGACAGACAGGCCCACGGGAACGAGATAGCGGCATAGACACATGTGTGTTTGTATGTACCTACATATGTACATATGAGCAAATTGAAGTTTTGTCATTTTCGTTATTTTTATTATACTCGTGCACTCTCAATGCGTAAACATTCCCATATGCAAATATTAATGACCTTCACTTTCACCTCTTTTTTGTAGAGGGCCGAGGCCAGAGCAAAGCACACTGAGAGAATCTTCGCTGTCGTAGCAACAACAAAGAAAGGGGGTTTCTTTTTCTAATTTATAAACAAGTAAAGACTAAACTGACAATCCATTTTATACTATATGAAAAAAGGCTTTTTTAAGTTATTTTATAGACTTGGAAAAGCCCAACGCTCTACATTTTATACACTTCCAAAATTTCAAATTTGACTTGTATACACGTGACAAATGAAGTGAAACACCAATAAAATAGCAGCACAGTGGCTACAGATTCAAACACACACATATGTTTATAATGAGAAGCGATACGGCCTTCTCTGCTTAGTGATCGGACAACAACACAATTACAGTAAATAGGTGAAAAAGACAACAGCGCACAGTTGCACAAATATAAAAAAAAGCAACCACAAAGCACAAACACATACACAAGGTATTACGGTAATCAATGTCAAACGCTGCCGATTTCATTCGCATGCACAAGCAACAACAATATCCGACTGTCTGTCTCATTGTATTTATGTGTACTTGTACAAGCACAAAAGCAATTTAAGAGCAATAGCAACTGACACAAACATAGGCACACACACACACAAACGGCAACACAGATTCGTGTTAAATGCTAAAATGAGAAAAGCACCTACAATCAACAACAACGAGAGATCCGCTCTCTGAACTACATAAAAATATATCTATGTATGTTTATAGGTGAGAACTGATAGAATATTTTAACGAGATATTAACAAATAATAAAGACCTAATTAATCAACAATTTCAAACAAGGTCCTACACATTTCAAAAAAGATTAATGTTTACTTAGATTAAGGTAAGTAAAAATTAAAAAATGACAACTTTAAGCATTCCAACGACATGGGTTGAAAAAAACACCACTTGTTGGCTGCTTCTTGTTTTGGCATAATTAAATGCAATATGTGTGAGCGTGACAGCATCAGCATGCATGGCTACCGTCAACGGTCGCTACTTACTCTCTCGCATACTCAAAGGCAAGGCAAGATCGACACACGCACACACACACATACAGCAAACACGCAGACACAATACTTTCACTTCTTGTATTGAATTTTATTTCGGATTGGGGCGCCACACTGTTGTTTTTGTTGTCGTTTTTATATCTTTTCAACAGATTTATGCAAGTTTTCTGTGCTCGTATGTATACACATATGCATGTTCGTTTGCCTGTGTGACTCGTTGTGGCCCTCAGCAACAGCGAGCGAAAATACAAATTATAGAAAATCAGTGTGTCCACACACAACCGACAAAGGTGGGTAAGAAAAAATACTGCGTGTGTAATTTGATCGAGATATGCATGTGTAACTGGGTTATTGAAATAACATTTATCTACCACTTGGCTTACTTTTCTAGTTCTCAAATTCATTTATTTAATTAAATAATCAAAACTATCATTAGCTATTTTAAACAATACTTTGACAACGCAGCAATATGTTCATATGTACACACATACATATGAAAGCTTGTTAAACAGCTTTGGTTGTTTGACCTCAAACGTGATGATCATATTGTATTGATAATGTCTAAACGCAGCCAGTTTGAAATAAATGTTATCCAGATATGACATTTTTGTAGTCACCAAGTTTAATTTCGCTAAGTAAACACTATAAGTATTGTGCGCTTATCTACGCAAGCACAAAGTACATAAGTTGAAATAACATGCGTCAAAGCATTTTTCACCTGAAAATTGGAGTATAATTTTATTCTCCCATTTCCATGCATTCGCTCTCTTCTCTTTATTTCGCTCAATGCACTCAGTGCAATACTGCAATAAGTGCATATATACATACTTTACTCTAGGCAAAATCAACCAACGACTGGAGTGCATCCACTTTTCGACGCTCCCACCATCTATCTTTCTCTCTCCCTCTCACGCGATAACGTCGCGTTGTCTCAGCTGTCACTTGTGAGCATTTGAGTTTGAGCAATTTATAAAATGTCAATTTATAATGCAGAATAATCAAATCGTTTCCATCAAAATACAAAAGTAAAATTTAAAGAAATGCATGCTGTTACATTTAACACTTTCTTCTTGTTTAAAAGAAACCCGGCAACTTTACTGAGAATTAATAAAAAAAAAAAAGCTACGACAAACGAAAAAAACATGATATTCGTATTTGAATGGCCATTAGCAAAATTTAAACAAATTAATTCTGGTGAGAGCAGTCGAAATACCTTTGTTGCTTTTGTCATGAATTAGGCCTTGCGGATACCATCCCTTTCCTACCAACGACAATACGTGCAGATACAGCAGACAGCTGTTGGAATGTTTAGTGGCGAAATAGACGACGACGAAGCAGGAGAATTGGGAGGCAAGAAAATACATATGAATACAGAGTTGATACCTATGCTGACGTCAGAGTGTGCTTGTAATTTGTTGTTGTTGCTTTGAAAAGTTATGCTACAACAATTTGCATAGATATGTATGCTATCGATAGGCGTGTATCGATAGCACACCCAACAACAACAGAGATGTGCGCGCACATCACATGTTAAAATTAGACTCTGAAAACTGCTGCTGCCCACGTTCGATTTCTAGGATAACTTGTACACACAAACACACACAGAGACAGTAACACACGCCCCCTCGCAATGCAACAGCGTCAATAGCAAAGTTTTACAAAACATTTACAGGGGCATCAAAAGAAAATACGAGAGCAGTGTCGTCGTAAGCTGTCAGCTGCAAGAGTGGAGGAGCATTAACGAATTAACATACATATATTGTACACAAAGGGGGTTGGTTGGTTGTTGCTAGCTTATATTTGTTACATGAACCGGCGTTGTTTTTCTGCTCTCCACATTCCAGCAAATTCTCTGTTCGTTCCTCTTCTTTCTACCACCCTCTGTTGCTTACTTTGTGTGTAGTTGTGGTTTTTTTTTTTTTTTTTGAAGTTGAAACACTTTTGTAGTCGTTATGCATACATAAAGGTTGATAGCGGTTGTGCTTGTATTTGTTATTGGAAGTAAAATTATTTATAAATTAATTGAAATCGCGTAAATAACGTTGGCAGCGGCAACAGCAACAACGACAGCGACATCAACAGCGGCTGATTTTCGACAGCGACACGACGACGACGACGAATGCGGTTGGCTGACGTTTTTTTGTGGTTGAGCGCGAGAGAGACGGGCCGACGACGAGGACGAGAGCTGCTGGAGCGCGCGCGTGCATAACACGCTCATATACACAAACTTATGCATATACATATATACATCTATACAAGCGCAAGCTCCCTCACACTGTTCAAGAGAGGGGGAGCTTCTCTTGGCGAGCAAACGAGTCAACTCGTACATGCAAGCAGACGTAAATATGTATTGATGTATGTATGTACATATAAAATATAATACACGGCTGCGTTAATGATATTGAACGGAGACTGCTAAATGTAAATGGTGGCAACTGTCTTTGCCTCATTTAGACGGACAGACTAAACGACGATCCGCCCGAGCAGCACGCACGCACACATACAAATGCGAAGAAATCAATCAAATGAATATAACACGGCACAACGGGGAGAAGATAGCGGAAAACAACATACAAATTTAACAATATTTTCGAAATTGCACAATTTTTTTATTCGTTTCTTCTTGCATATGCATACATATACATACATGTGTATGTGAGTATGTATTATTTTTAATTTTTTTCTTACACAATATTTTGATATCTTTCAATAGTTTGCACGCACTTTAATTTACACTTAATTGAGCTCTTGTTATTGGTTTAGTAATGCACGTATTCCCCTTAAGTTAATTTTTTATAATTTACAAATGTAATTTTAACAAAAAATTTTCTTATTCAAAGTCAGAAATCACGTCATGGCTGCCACGTCCAAGCAACAATGAATCGTAAAATTTCCAAAGCAGCCCACTTCACGCGGCGTTATCGTCGGTTGCGGTTGCGATTGTGAGCTGAGAGAGAGTGAGCGAGTAGATGCCGACATCGCGCAAGTCTCACCTTGCAGTGTGTACACACTGTTTATGGCAACAATATTCTCAGCATTGGCCGATCCTATATGTTAGAGCGAGTACGCTATCGAACGCGTTACAATAAAACTATTATTTTGCGAACGAAGGCAAACACTTATGTTAGTGAATTCGGTATTTTTTAGCACAAAATAAGATTGCTTGGGCCAAAAAATCAGAAGCAGTGCGCTAATTCGTACATTTTGTTACCAACACAGTAGCTTATTTAAACCAACATATTCAGACAGCACAAATATCTAAATAACAACAGAGGATTAGCAAATGTCATTGGCATTGACAAATTGCATTTCACAACTATTGCAAATATGACTCATTTGTGTGTTGTTTTTATTCCAATCAATTAGAATGAACATTTTGATTAAGCCGGAGGATCAATGACAAATATTAATAATTGTTTATAGATTGCATGTGGCAAATATATGCATTATATATATCGGTTAGCTTGGCAGTTCACAAGATTTTAACTCTTAAAAGTTATGATGCCAATACATTCTTATTGCTTGCGCGCCTTTCGTTTCGAACGAAGGAAAGACCAAAACAAGCGTGTAAAACATCTGTTTTACGGCCGCAAACACACTTGAAGCGCAAGCGAGACGACTATAGCACACTGGAGCTGCATTTGCGAAACACAGCACATAAAAATGCAATAATAAATTTGTGTAGAATGAAGGAGGCACAAAAATGTGAAAAGTCGCGCGTCAAATATACAATTTCACAAAATTATTTAATTCATGGCAGCAAATTGAGTTAACGAATATCTTATTAAAGGCATATTTTATATGGCCACAATAAAACTAAAAGAAAACAATAATAAAAGAAAACGCACGCAGCGCGGCAACGGCAACGAGACGTCGTCGGCAGCCGCTGACGCCTGCTGCTCCACTCGCTTGAACATGACCACGGCTCGGTATTCGTATTCTGCCGAAAAATTTTCAGCACAGAAAAACACAGATTAAAACGTTGTACTCACCCTGAAAATTATCGTCATTCTCTTCCTCTGATGCCATGCTTCCAATTAAATGCAAATTTTTAACGTTTTATGCACAATAAAAGCGCTAAAAATCTTTTCACAACAAATAAATTAAGCACACACGACACTAGAGTTGTGTCGTTTCGTTCAGAATAAGTTCAATTGAACAGTTCATGGAATACTACAACTATGGAACTAGATTTTGGTAAATGTCAGACACAACGAGTAAACAGAAAATGTATCGATAATTTTGGGAAATCAAATTAAATATGAACATAACTTTATACTGATATGGTAATTGTCTTGAGATATTATGATCGATTTTATAAAACAAAATAAGATGGTTACCATTCATACATTATAGCTGGTTACTCATAAATCAAAATGGCGGTAACGAGAAAGAAAAGAAGGTATCGATGTTGTACTCGATTAGATTCTTGTATAATTAAAGTTATTGATTCACTTAAGAAACCTATCTTCCCATTTATTTTCAAAAAGACACCCTTAATTGTGTGACTAACGTTTCGTGTAGCCATCAATTGAAGGCAACTTTACTAATGTCGAGTATTCGATATACAATAGATTCGATTAAAATGATTTAAATTAAACTAGTTCATAGCTGAGTGAAAATAATATGACATTCAAGCATTTTTACATGTAAATAATGCAGAAAATGAATCCAAACGCGGAACTACATGCATATTTTTCTAGTTGTATTTCTGTAAAAAAGATAAAATGATATTAAAGAAATCTAAATAAAAACTGACCAACTGCCAAATGAACGACATAGTTCATGATTGACACAATAAGTTCATTCGTTCATCTCAATGACCCGTTCATTTGAACTTTATCAGTGAGAAGAGGGGATCAACCCTGTCTTTTTGCTCAAGAAATTTCACGTAAACGTTTTTGCAGATAAAAAGCATAATAGCGTACCAAAAAAAAGCATATGCGGATTAAGCGGAATGTGCAAAGTTTTTGGTAAATAACTTTAACGTTTTAAGTCAGATCAATTTAATTGCGAATATTATGTCGTCCATTATAACGCGCAAGGATGCCGAAAGCGCCGACGCCGACGACCAGAAATCAAAATCATCCTCAGCCAGCAAACGAAGCGCGGCTGGCGCCGACGTCGTCGTCGATGCTGCACCGAAGAAGTCCCGTTTCGATGTCAAGGATAATAAGAATGGTTCTCCCGTCGATGCAATGGCCGCATCGCTGAGCTCCACACAGATTAAACTGATGATGGCCCATGCGCAGCGCGAAATCGAGGAGCGAAAAAGGGCGCTTAGTAATCTTCGGGACAAGGATCCTCTGCTGGCGTCCGTGCCACAAATCGGCATGCCGGTGGCACTGGCTACCCAAGCGTTATCCAAGAAGCCAACGCCCGAGGATTCTGAGAAGGCGAAGAAGATAGCCGAGTTGCAGGCACAAATTCGGGCCAAATTAACCGGTAATCTGGCGAATCTTATACAGCAACAGCCCACGGCAGTGGCTGCAGCGGCAGCGGCAGCTGCTCAACAACAACAGGAGCGTCCCAAGCCACTCATACTGGATGAGGAAGGACGCACTGTGGACAAAAGTGGACGTACCATCAACATACCCACTGTGACACCCACGCTGAAGGCGAACATACGTGCCAAGAAGCGAGAAGTGTTCCAGCGTCAAGCGACTGGTCCCGAGGGCAGCAGCAACAGCGGCTCGGCGAGCACAGGCCAAGACGATGCTGTCAAGTACTTTGACGATCGGATTGCATTGAAACCGACAGTGCGAAATAAGCGCACGTTGCGTTTCCACGAACCCGGTAAATTCCAACAGCTGGCTGAGCGTATGCGCATGAAGAGTCAGTTGGAGCGCCTCCAGAATGAGATATCCCAGATAGCACGAAAAACGGGCATATCGTCGGCTACAAAGCTGGCCCTGATAGCACCCAAACAGGACATGCCCGACGATGTGCCAGCGATGGAGTGGTGGGACTCGGTCATCCTCAGCCAGGACTTGCAGACGGTGGACGAGGCGAGTGGAAAGATTAGCATACGCCAAACGGCCATAAGTAATCTCATAGAGCATCCCACGCAGATGAAGCCGCCAAGTAAGTTTCAGTTTATTTTAATTAGTAGTAAAATTAATATTTTATTGTAATTTTATTACTTTTTCCAGATGAACCATTGAAGCCCGTCTATTTGCCCGTGTTTCTGACCAAAAAGGAGCGCAAAAAGTTACGCCGCCAGAATCGCCGCGAAGCCTGGAAGGAGGAGCAGGAGAAGATACGTTTGGGATTGGCGGCGCCACCGGAACCAAAGCTGCGCATTTCGAATTTGATGCGCGTGCTGGGCACTGATGCTGTCCAGGATCCCACCAAGATTGAGGCGCACGTGCGCGAGCAAATGGCGAAGCGCCAGAAGGCGCACGAGGATGCAAACAATGCCAGAAAGTTGACCAGCGAACAGAAGAGTGAGAAGAAGCAACGCAAGCTGAAGGAGGACACCAGCTGTGGTGTCCATGTCAGTGTCTATCGCATACGTGACCTTCAAGACAATCAGAGTAAAAAATTCAAAGTGGAAACGAACGCGAAGCAACTGCAAATGACCGGAAGTGTTGCCCTCTTCCGGGATTGCTGTGTCGTGGTTGTCGAGGGCGGACCAAAGCAGCAAAAGAAATACCGCCGTCTGATGCTGCATCGCATCAAGTGGGAAGAGGATCTGGTCAAGGGCAACGATGGCCAGGATGTCGCCAATTCCTGTGTGCTCGTCTGGGAAGGCACCAGCCAGCGTCGCCACTTTGGCGAAATCAAGTTCAAAATATTTCCTATGGAGAAAATGGCGCGCGAGTTCTTTCAAAAGCATCAGGTGGAACACTACTGGGATCTGGCTTATTCTGGCGCTGTGCTGGAGGCGTCCACGGATTAACAGTAGTGGACAAAATTAACTGGCAGCCGGCAGATTTTTTAGACCACGAAAATTGTTACAAGTTTAGATATTTAAGCTCAAAATTATAAACATTCAGTTTATATGTACAAAAGACGTTGGGAATCTCTCGATTTATTTGGCGGTGTGTGGATCCTCTTTAATGTTGGACATAATGAACTCATTGAGACCCTGTTGCTGAAGCCTCTCTATGATGGCAGCCAGACGATCATCCTCCAGCCGATCTTCGTCCCGCTCTCGCATGACCAGCTTGTGCTGCTACTGCACACGTAAAAAAAGCTGTTTTTTACGGAAGGAACGATGTAAAAAAGCTGAAAAATTAATTCAAAAAAAGCTAGTTTCTCAATTCATTAATTCCTGAATTTTCTCCCGAGAGGGGAGTGAGCTCTAGTGTTGCCAACGCCTCTACACAAAAAAGGCCAGTTAAACCCAAAAAAAATACAGAAAACGGACAGATTTTTTTTAAAAGGACACAAAGTCTGGACAATGTTTTCTTATTAATTAAATGAATAAGTTAATTCATTAAATTAATTAATTAAAGTTATTTGGCGGTCCGAAAATGAATATGTGTCCGCAAAAGGACGAATTGACAGCACTGGCTGCATGGCTTTGAGAAATGCATATCGTGCTGCTTTCGTCACTAGCGCGGACTGCCGTCCGCAGTGATATCTCAAACAACAAAAGTATTTCATACTGAGACTTGATTTTCGAGTGATCGTTTCTATGGCAGCTATATGATATAGTAGTCCAAGCTCAACCAAATTTGTTCGGGATGTCTAGGACCAAGGTGGATTTATACATGGTGATGTATTCGCTCTCTCTCGGGGCGAATCTGTCAGAGAGAGTCTGACGTGAGAGAGACGACAAAGAAAAATTGTTTTGTTTGGTTTTCTATACTCTTCACTCATTTTCGTTTTGGTCGCTGTGCAATATATAAAATCGAAATAAAAAGCAATGGCATGTTTGTCTTATTGTTCCTGTTGCATTTATCCACATTTGTCTCTTCTTAATATCACTGGGAACACAAACCAAACGACTCGAGTTCGAGCTTCATATTTTTTTTTGCACACACGGAGCATTTTTCGGAGAATTTAATACAACCGCCTACTACGACGTTTGCTTTCGTAATGACGTTTGCGCCCCGAAAAAGAGAGCTCGTCAAACGAATACATCACCATGTATAAATCCACCTTGTCTAGGACCATTCCGTAAGCATATTCTGTCAGTTTGGTTGAGATATGTCAAACAACAAAAAAGTTTATCATACTGAAACTTGATTTTCGACTGATCGATACCAACTCTCTCAGTTGAAAGTGGCTAAGTTGCTTTAATTGAATAACACAATTTGAACAACGAAGTTTTAGTCTTAATTACCTTCTATCTGCTATATTCAACCTGATATACTTAAAAGGAATTTTTGAAACGTTTTTGAAACCCAGTTCGAAAAGCAAAAACAAGCCCATTTCGATCGGAATTGGGAACAGCAAATAGTAAAATGTTCGTTTTCGTTTCGTTTTTACTTTTTGAAAAAGCTCGTAATTCGGAAAAGGCCTGATTATAATTTCTATTAAATTTTTTCGTTTTATTTATTTTGAAATATTTCGTTGATGTCACGAAAACATTTATTGCTAGAATATGCTATATGAATTTTAAAATATGCTAGATTTCAGGCTATAAGCTATTTGCAAATTTTATAAGCATTTTCATTTTCAAAAATGCTAGATCTAGCCTGAAATATGCTAAATTGGCAACACTGGCTGTGAGAGAGCGCACACAAAAAATGTTCAGTCTTGGATACAGTGTTGCCAACTTTTGTTTGAAAAAAAAGCTGTTTTTAACGGGAGGAACGATGCAAAAAAGCTGATTTATTTTTTTAAAAAGCCATAAAAAAAGCTAGTTTTTCAATTCATTAATTTCTGTATTTTTTCCCAAAAAGGGTAGAGTGAGCGCACAACAACAGTTGTTTATAAAGAAAGTGAGCCATTTGAGCAGCAGCTGATAAGATGTGAATAATTTCATCGATGTTGTCCTCATTCTCCTGATATGATAATCCTGTTCTTATCATCCGTAGGAATTTATTGGGAAGCTAATATGTGTGGTAGCACTGGTCGAGTTTGCGCAAGCCATATCTGTAAATTCATAATAAAATATATTATTTTCATAATAAGTAGCAAACAAATAAACCAATTACCTTATATAAAGTACACTGTTAAGTGTACTCAAGTGTAGTTTATTTCGCAGTTTTGATTTCACAAGATTGACTTGGCTAAATATGCGCTCCACCTTCGCGTTTGACCAAGGCAACGATAATAAATCAATGGCAACCTTAGCCAACTCTGCAAAAGTATTGTTGCCCCCAGAATCCTTATAGGAATTGACTTCAATCCAAAATATTGTAGTGCTGTCATTATTTTGCCATTTCACGAAGTGCATTTTTTAATATTGGGTTTTAATTTCCCCTATATTTGGGCATTTACAAAAAAATCTGAAAAAAAGCATTTCAACAAACAAAAAAGCCAGAATTCCCGCTGCCCGCTGTTTGCTAATTTTTCTAGCAAATGGCCTTTGAAAACAGCCAGATTTGACGGGAAAAAAGGGACTCTGGCAGCACTGCTTGGATAGGCACCAGAACGATGAGCACGCTCTGTGTCGCTCTCTCTCTCATTATCGTTTCTGTGTGTGAGCATGCGCACGCGTTTTAGTGTGCGCGAATGTGTTTACATTACAAACAACAGCGTTTTTGCAATGCGTGTCCATTGAAAATGGTCAAAAAGGGTATATAAGATTTGTGTGTATAATTCTTCATCAGCATCAAAAACCGAGTCGATTGAGCCATGTCCGTCTGTCTGTCCGTCTGCCCGACCGTCTGTTTGAACGCTTCGATCTCAAAGACAATAATAGCTAGACACTTTAAATTTGGTATGTAGGTTGATGAATACTGGACGCAAATCAAGTTTGTTTTTAATTTTGAATCAGAGGACTATATCATATAGCTGCCATAGGAACGATCAGTCGAAAATCAAGTATCAGAATGATAAACAATTTTGTTGTTGGAGATATCTCAACCAAACTGACAGAATATCCATCTGGGATAGTCCCACACGTCCTGATCAAATTTGGTTGAAATCGGACAACTATATAATATAGCTGCCATAGAACCGATCAGTCGAAAGTCAAGTCTTAGGAAGAAAAACTTTTTGTTGTTTGAGAAATCTCAGTCAAACGGACAGAATATGCTTATGGGATGGTCATAAACATTCTGATCAAATTTGGTTGAAATCGGACAACTATATAATATAGCTGCCATAGAACCGATCAGTCGATAGTCAAGTCTTAGGAAGAAAAACTTTTTGTTGTTTGAGAAATCTCAGTCAAACTGACAGAATACGCTTATGGGATGGTCCCAAACATTCTGTTTAAACTTGGTTGAAATCGGACTACTATATCATATACCTGTCATAGGAACGATCAGTCGAAAATCAAGTATCAGAATGATAAACAATTTTGTAGTTGGAGATATCTCAACCAAACTGACAGAAATGACATCTGGGATAGTCTCACACGTCCTGATCAAATTTGGTTGAAATCGGACAACTATATAATATAGCTGCCATAGAACCGATCAGTCGAAAGTCAAGTCTTAGTAAGAAAAACTTTTTTGTTGTTTGTTGTTAATTACAAAATAAAGGTGACCACACACGGAATGTCCATAAAAAAAAAAATAAGTAGCAATGGTACTTTGGGGGCGTAGATCGTCATCCTGTAAGATATAAAAATTATTAATTATTGAAAATTAAATAGAGGGGGAGAGAAATTTTTTTAAACTAAATCGCGTACGCGACTATTACCATAATTAATTATCTTACTTGATTTCTTTTCGCCGCATTGGCTCTTCTCACCTATATGGAAGAAAAGTATCGTCCGTTTGGCAAAACTACTTCCGCCCAGCTCCCCAAACTTTTCGATGGCGGCCGCTGTAAAAATATTAAAATGAGTATGTTGATTAGCTTTAACAATGTAATTACTTATGTACATGCATATAATAATACATATTATTATTGCGATTGTCAAATTAAAGTTTTGGATTCTTGCTTTTGAACTGGTGTCTCGCCAAGAGCAGCGGCTCGCTAATTCGTCCGTTATGACGAGCTTCCATGCTTTTCTTACAAAAAGCATGGAGCTACAATCAAGACTTTTGAGAGTCGTTATCTGTATAAAAAAATCACAATCACAAAGGATCTCAGAGATGGTTAGAGCTAGGACCACCAAATTTGGAATGAAGACTCACTATTATGTCAGGCAGAACAAGTTTATGTTAAAATTTTGCCACGCCCATTGTGGGGGGCGTAATTCATCAAAAACTGACATCACCTTTAATTCAGGGCTTTGAGTTAAATTTTGAAATTTTTTTTATTCCATCGGGTGTCATGCCCAGAAACTAATCATTAACTTTCAACACGATTGGACCATAAATAGTGAAGATAATGAGCTAAAAAGAATGGTAGAATATGTTCATTAGAGTGCACCGATTTTTTTCACATAAAATGGTAACCCATTTTTGTAATCTATGGTCAATTCTAAGATGTTTTCACGAAGAAACCATAGTTCTAAAATGAATTCCTGGTCCGCGCTTTTTGAGTTGAAAAATTTATTTCTTTTTGATAATTTATATCTTGGGTGTTTATGGTCCGATCCTGACAAACTTGGTGTCAATACTCTTGTTAGGACCAGGACTTTCCATAGAACCAAAGGACTTAATGTCCTTTAAAAATAATTTCCATCCTTGGAACGACGATTTCGCGATTCGTCTCTATCTTAAAAAATTAGTCAGAATGAACCTCCATTTTTAATTAACAGAAAATGTAAAACATATTTTATTAAAATTGTATTAAAATTGAATTAAAATATGTTTTACATTTTCTGCAAATAAAGACCACAGGTTCAAGGAAAAAAATATTTGTTTAGCCAAAAAATAGCTTAAATTCTGACTCATTTTTCAAGATAGCGACGAATCGCGAAATCGTTGTTCCAAAGATGAAAATTATATTTTAAGGACATTTCGTCCTTTGCTTGTCTGAGATTTTAAAAGTCCTGGTCCTAATAAGAGTATTGACACCAAGTTTGTCAGGATCGGTCCATAAACACCCAAGATATAAATGTTCGAAAATGAATTTTTCAACTCAAAAGCGCGGACCAGGAATTCATTTTAGAACTATGGTTTCTTGGTGAAAACATCTTAGAATTGAGCATAGATTATGAAAATGGGTTACCATTTTTTCATTTTTTCGGGCCCTTACAAATCGATGCGCTCTAATAAGTATGATTAAATATCAGGGATTAAAACCGAAACGAATATCGGGTTCAGTTACGGTTTCGGTTATGTTCGCATTTAGGTTTTCGATTATCGGTTACGCAAAATCTTTGAATAAAGGCTTCGTAACGGTGAACCGGTTTTTGAATGTTTCGGATTTGAAATACTGGTATGGTTTCGGTTCACAAAAAACATTTTTTTTAAAAAAAAACATAATTATATTAACAATATAATATCAAGTGGGAAAGGCTATAGTCGAGCTACCCGATACTTATTTAACTAAATTGAAAATATTTTTATCGCATGCTTCTAGGCTCTTACATTGCATAAAAACTTTAATCATACATTACCATTGTTCTATTTGTCCCATCTTGTTGCAATTTAGTATGATGATAGTTATTAACAGTAGTTTACGAAAACTACAAAAAAAAGCGTAATATCTTAAAAACTGTGCAAATGGTGGTTTTTCGCAATTTGCGAAGGCGGAAAGGGGCGTGGCAAAATTTTGAAACAAACTTGATCTGCGTGGGGCTTATAGAAATCTGTGTGCCAAATTTGGTTGCTCTAGCTCTTATAGTCTCTGAGATCTAGGCGCTCCCACAGACGGACAGACAGACGGACATGGCTATGTTGACTCGGCTGTTGATGCTGATCAAGAATATATACACTTTATAGGGTCGGAGATGCTTCCTTCTCCCTGTTACATACGTTGCAACGAATACAATATCCCCTTTTACTTATTTTTTAAGTAATTATACCCGTTATTAATAATAATTTAAAAGGCAATACTTTCTTAATGTTTCATTCACACATTTATTTTACATATTCTTTAGTTTGACGTAGTTTAGTTACATTTTAACAATTTTAATATTTCATTTAAAAAATTTATTTTATTTGCGCTTATTCAGTGCTATAAAAATTCAATCATGAGTATCACAAATAAAAATTAAAAATTAAACATAAGAAAATAAAAATCAAATATCAAAATTAAAAATAATTTTTTTTGGATGTGTGAAAAACCGAAATCAACCCATATAAAATGGAAACGGTTACTAAACTTTTATTTGGGTTTGCAGAGTTTCGGTTTTAACGTTTCGTTCAAATAAAAATTTGTTTTTTCGTTGTAGCGTTGTCGGTCCCGCACTCTTTGTAGTGCTGTCGGCTCCTTGTAATTGGCTCAGCTTGTCTCTCTGGCGGTACCGGTGCTGGGCTCATTTGCTTCATCCTTGGAATCTCAGCTGGCGGCGGTGGTGTAATTAGTTGTTTTTTACATAGATTAGGGATGGAGTGGTGAATTACGTCAACTTTTTCTTTGTTCCTTTTTATCAGGCTTGATTTTAAAAAGTCTAATTCTGCCTGTAACTTTTGGGCTGTTGGCCCAGCAGGTGGTGGTAATTTGGTGAATAGTAGCCACTTAATGTGGGCTATTCTTTTATTTATCTTTGTTTTCACGCCACCCCTGTGTTTTCCCATAGCCACACTCTTTTCACTCAGTGATTTGTAATTGAAGTTTTAGTCGGTGAGTTGATGGTATTCCAGAGTATCTTGCCGTTGAAGTTGTTTTGATAAAGTTGCTTGAACACTTCCTTGGTTCTCGTAGAGCCAAATAAAAGTCGTCTGATCTTTTTAGCTTCTTATATTGAATGAATCTTAGGCTTAAGGCAGCTAAGGCTGCGCAGCTACTCTCTCTGTCAGTAACGCTGGCAGAGGAGCAGCCGTTTTACATATGTATGTATGTATACTTTATCTACACTCGTCGGATAAAGTATTTTGACAAAACTATAGTTAAATATACTCGTAATTTGAAATTACTTTATGTTAAGTTTGGTATCAATGGAAAGGTCATTTTAATTCCGTTTGAATGATACAAAACTTTCCTTAGCTCATTAAGTACCCATTGAAAATTTCAAATTTTTGTAAAAGTCTACTGTTTTGACTTTTTTCCTCGGTCTCAAACAAAAAATGTTTTTATGCAAAAAGTATTTCTAAACAATTATAATAGTGACTGCAAAACATTTTAACGCTAGTATTTGTTATGATTTTTTTTCTATGGGATGATCTCAGAAAAATTTTGTATGAAAAGGAGGAAAAAGTGGCTAAAATAGTAATTTTTTGCAATTTTCAAAAAATCATAAAAAATACTATCAAAGTGATTTTTGAATCTTTTTGCATTCACTCTTAAAATTGTTTGAAGAATTTTTTGCATCGAAACATTTTTTGTTTGAGACCGAGGAAAAAAGTCAAAACAGTAGACTTTTACAAAAATTCGAAATTTTCAATGGGTACTTAATGGGCTAAGGAAAGTTTTGTATCATTCAAACGGAATTTAAATGACCTTTTCATTGATGCCAAACTTAACATAAAATAAGTTCAAATTGCGAGTAGATTTAAATTTAGTTTTGTCAAAATACTTTATCCGACGATTGTACGTAAATATCCTATAAGGCGAGAGCGTTTTATGCACGCAAAGAGCGCGCGGTCAGTCGCTTGAAAAGTGCTGACGAAGGATTTATGCGGCACTCAGCATATTTGTGTGATCTTGTTACAGTGCACTTGAAAAATGTTTGGGAACTTTGCTTACATAAACATTGCTTCAAAGAGCCACAATGTGTTTATATGTTGGCCACTGGGTACAGGGTGCCTTCGATATGTACAAAATGTAATTTTAAAATGTTTAATAGGCATTTGCAGTAAAAAATAAATGAATAAGATTAGTTACACAGTACTTAAGCACTCTTAGGTCTTATTAACATTTGCACAGATTTAATATGATTGCGACCCTTTCCCCATTTTCCGAGTCCCCAATAAAGGTAGTGCCAATCGTTGACTTGGGTATTAGAGAATTTTCCGTTCAGATTACTATAAAATTAAAGTAGAATTTTAAATTAAAGAAATATTCCAAATTGAAGTAGATTATAAACTTACCAGTTGGGATTACACTTTTTCAAGTCCCACCAACCATTTTTGTATTTGGGGCAAACCCAGAAATTGACTTTCTCACTCATGCGCATCATATCACCGGCATCTCCAAAATAAGTGCCCAGTGACTTTAACTGATACTCCTCGTCCTTAGAGCCAATAACAAAATGATCGTATCGGGCATAATGAGTTTCATTCTCGTAATCGACAATATGAACATAGAGCTCGTGACGTTGATGGGTTGTTATTCTGTGCATCTTTTCCAAGCCTAGCCAGAATTCGCCGTTGGGGTCGCCAAAGCCTTTATGGTAAGTGGCCAAGTCTCTATCAAAATCGACACTTCCATCAAATCGACGCTGAATGACAATCCAACCAGATCCGGCTATCTTATCTTCCAGAGTTGGCACAAATGGTTCAATGCCAGGTACATGCATTAGTCTACTTGTGGTTCCATAGGGTATATAAATACGTATTACATTTTCATTTTGATTCACTTGTTTCTTAATTTCCATTTTTTTCAACTTTATATTTAAATCAGCAACTGTCTGCTCTAGTTTCCTAATGGTCGACTCTTGGGATGCAATTTGGGATTTGCTTTCCTCTAGAAAAGCATTATTTTCGTTTAATTTGATCTCATCGGATATTAGTTTAGAGTCCAGAGTAGCTATTTGTTCATCTTTGTCCTTGATAGCGGCTTCATTTGCAGCGATTTGATCAGTATAGCTTGAAATTAACTCCTCCAATTTGTCCATTTTGTTCTTTATTGTAGACGATTCGAAATCGTAATTTTCTTTTAAATCACCGTTCAAAATATTGGCCATTTCTTTTAAAAACTGTAATTATTTATTTTAAAATTTTTTAAAACAACGTTTTGTTGATTTTATGTATTTTATTTTTATAAAAATGTTCTTTCTTTCGTGCAAACTCTTCCAACGACTCAATAGAAACTGATAACTTAAAATATAAATACAAGTTTTGTAGACTGATAAGATGAATATGCTTCGGTAGATAAAGACCGATTACATTATTTAATGACGTACGTGATTATTTCTCTTACGCGAGCATTCTTATCCTTATCGATTGAAAGTTCTATCTCTCAATTACGTACAAATTTCGTGAGCTGATTTCATTTAGTACAAGTAAATGAATTACGTAATTAGAGAGAAAGATAACTGCAACGAATTCGCTTAAGTATTAAGCTCGACAACAGGTTTCAAATATTGTTCGGGATCTTCCAAGAAGGCATCCAGGAAATCGATCCCCTTTGGTAAAAATTGAATCTTTTCATCGAATTGAAATAACGGTGGTTGCAGGATATCCCTAAATGAGATTTCCTCAACATTACCAATTTCAATAAGAAAATTGATACTCTCCACACGCATGTAAGCTTCATCCTTCACTTGAATCATTTTTCGAACAGTTTTCCGCACAAAAGTGCGATTTGGCTCTCTATCAAATAAATCATAGTAAAAATGAGTAAGACAAATTATAAAATGCATTAAATGTAATTACCTTAAAAGACGCGCTCTTCTTGATATCAATATCGACTTTAGATTTTTGCATAGCTTTGTGGTTTCCATAAAAATGCTGTCAACGTGCTTTAGAAACTTTACAAAATCGTCGACATCATTGCCGTCCAGAAGATTATGCAAGTTAAGTGGCAGTTTAAGCCTCACCTGGAAATCCATTAGATGCTCCAACGGCAACCAATAAGCTAAATAAGATAACGAGAACGGTTTTAATTACAGAATACTTTTAACTCTTATTTTTGATGCCTGATTTTGGGATTTTGTTTTCTTACGTTTGGGAATAATGGTTGTTGTCATTGCTTTAATATTGCGCACACGTATATCGTTTTCCATAATATCCTGACGCTCGTAGTTGATAACCATACGAAACGTGGTAATTTTGCGATGCGTGATTATATATTGACGATCGCACTGCTGTTGATAATCAAATATCCATCTCGGGACCTCATTACGCACCTTGGCAGCCAATCGTTTTGCGAATGGAGTGGGCAAAACTGGTTCCGGTAAATTTCTCTTGAATCTGCAATACAAAATATATGTTATAGATTAGAAAACTATTTGATATTTATTTGTCTTTAACTCACTCTTCAAGTTTCTTTTGGAACATGTCCATCATTTCCGGCAGAGTTAGGCGTTCTTCGTTGTCGTTCTCATCGAGGATTGTTTCGCCCACGTTATCACTGGCATTGGAGTAACGTGCCAGCTTCTTGAGTTCCCAATATTTGTGGACCTCGTCGAGACGTGGCTGTTGTCGCAAACGATCCAAATCCGCCAGACCCTCCTCCAGTGCATTCCAATCAGGCAATTCAAATGATTCGGAAGCATCTATAACTGTGTCGTTGATGGAGAGTCTGCAATGTTTGCACTTCTTGCAGGCATCAACAGCTCCAGCCACAGCTGGCGGATTTAGTTGCTCCAGGCAAGCCTCCGGATCAGTCTGATTTTGAGTTTCAGGTTCAGGTTCAGGTTCAGAATCGGGTTCTGCCTCGATATCGATGCCACTGCCATTGTCAACGCCATCTTGCTCCTCGTCCATCAAGGTTGACACCAGACTGAGTCTCGTCTTGTCAATTTCATGATCGTCGAACGCCAGATCAATAATTGCAGAATCTCCACCTAGATTTATAAACTTTTTATGGGCTCTTGCATAGCTTTTATTGCTATTCTCATTTGAACTGCGACTATCGCTTGAGGTATTCTTTGGCTCCTCCGCTGTATTGGCCAGTGAGCGCTTGGCAAATTCATTTTGCGCCGCAAAATGACTTGACACATCGGATATCGTAATTGGATTATCCTCATATATTCCAGCTGGTTTCAGTTGCGCTTTATTCTCCGGCGGACAAATGATCTGTGTTTCAAAACAGCTCCGAGTTTGTCGCATCATTTGTGCCCTTACCATTTGCACGGTAGCATCTAGTTGTTCCGGTTCCGTTTCTCGCCATGGTGAGCTCTTACATGGAACTGGAATGCGAGATCTATTTCTCATTGTAGCCGAGACATCTTCCTCATCTCGTCCTGTGGCATCTAACTGAAGTTGGGAGCTTTACGAAAAAGAGTTAATTAATATAATTATATAAACTGGCGTCATAAAGTCGCCCTCTGCATCGGCAACTTTGGAGACAGACAGCTAACTTACCTATTCTGATCCTCCTGCTTTATTGGTAGCCACGTGTTGCGTTTCTTTGGCTGTGGCAAGTTCGGCGTCAGGTGTATCGGCAATCGCTTGATATTCAACGAAGTTGATGACTTGCCAGCTATAACTGGTGTGCCATAATTTGTAACGTCCATGTCGACTTCCATGTGTCCAGGAGCCTCAGCTGCTGCTGCGGGACTTTCATTATTGCACATCATTTCCAAATCTTCATACTCGATCATGGAGCGACCGGGTGTAATGGGGAAAAAGCCACGTTGTGTTTTATTTCTCTGTGGTGTTTCCATACATGTTGCATTTGCGATTATCGAGTTTATTACTTTTTTGGATCTTTCACCTTTGATGGGATCTACCAATGTTTTACGTAGTTTGGCGTTCTCTTCAGCCAACCACTCAGCTGAATCTAATTGAGATTCCCCTCCAGCATTTTCTGTGATTTTATCAAAGCTTGGACTAAGGAATTCCGGTTCGAAGGTGGAAAGAAATTTCATTCCCGACTTTTTGGAACGCTGTTCAGTTGGAGCACATGGCAGATCCTCATCAATTACAATGTCGAGTGTTTGTCGTTGCTTCGACGCGACTGGAGATCTTGATCCCAGTTCAATGCTACTTACATCATCCATAATAGCTTCTGACATAATTAGTGTCTGTCTGGGTCTATTATCCTCTTTTTTCATCGAAGGAGCACCACAAATATCCTCCTCAATGGGCTGTGACAGATGGAATGTTTGCCTGGGTTTCAACTTGGAGTTGGTATCCCTTTGGTGGCTTACTAAATCTTCGTCAATTTTCTCCTGCCTAAGTAAAGTTGGTCTCTGTTTGGTATTTAACATTGGCTCTTCATCAATGGCATCCCGGTCATGCATTGTTTGTTGGTGCTCGCGACGAGATTCAATTGGAGCAGCAGTTGTCGTTGGCATCAGCTCTGTGTTTGAACTGAAGGAGTCCTCTTCAATGAGTTCAGCCACGTGCAATGTTTGCCTGCGCCTGTTGTTCTGTTGCTCAACTGCAGCAGCCACTGAACTTAATTGTAATTTTGGCGGAGGTCTCACAAAGTCTTCTTGAATGTCTTCGGAGAAGTGCAATGTCTGTCTACGGATGCTGTATTCCTGTACAACAGCAGCAGCTTTAAAATCCTTTGCTGGTTTTACTATATCCTCCTCAATGGGTTCTGCCATTTGTATAGTTTGCCTGCGAGGTCCCGATTGCTGCTCCTTTGGAGCACTGACAATTTGTGATTTTGATGCCATTTGTGGTCTAATCAAATCCTCTTCAATTGGTTCTGCCACGTTTAGTGTTTGTCTGCGCCTGTTTACCTGCTGTTCGAGTGGAGATGGACTTGGCATTTCTTCATCAATGTCCTCAGCAAGCTGTAATGTTTGTCTGCGATGTTCCGTCTGCTTCAACTGTGGCTTTACAATATCCTCTTCAATCGGTTCTGCAACAGAAGGAGCCTCTGATCGTGCTTTGAAGTCTTCCCGTGGCCATACTGGCTCCTCATCGATGGGTTCAGCCAAGTACAATGTTTGTCTCTGCCTGTTGCTCTGCTTTTCCTCTAAAGTAACTGCTGAATTCAATTGCAATTGTGGCGGAGGCCTCACACAGTCTTCTTCAATGTCTTCCAAGGAGCACAGTGTCTGTCTGCGGATAGTGTAATCTTTTCCTATAGCAGAAGCTGCTGACTTCACATTAAGATCTTTTATTGGCTTTACTATATCCTCCTCCTCAATTGGTTCTGCCATTTGTATAGTTTGTCTGCGGCGTCTCGATTGCTGTGTCTCTGGAGCAGTGGCTGGCTGTGACTTTGATTCCTGCTGTCCTCCAATTATATCCTCTTCCATGGGTTCTGCCATATGCAGTGATTGCCTGCGCCTTCCAGTCTGCTGTTTAACTGGAGGAGCTAATAAATTTAATTGGACATCTTCTGAGGGTCTTGGCGTATCCTCATCAATGTCTTCCGTAAAGTGAAATGTTTGTCTACGCCGTCCTGTCTGATGTTCTACTGCAGCAGCTGCACTTAATTCCTTAAGTGGTCTTACAATATCCTCTTCAATGGACTCTACCATGTGTAAGGTTTGTCGGCGCTGGTTCGCCTGCTCTTTGACTGGCAATATCAGAGGTTTATTTTGCCCAGGACTTGGCGTTTCTTTAATGTCCTCATCAAACTGTAATGTTTGTCTGCGCTGAGGAGCAAACATAATGGAGTGTAAATCCTTTCTAGGACTGGGCATATCTTCATCAATGGCTTCCGAAAAGTGTACTGTTTGTCTACGGAATCTATATTCCTGTTCCACAACCGGAGCTAGGGGCTTATCCATAGTCATGTGCTCTTCAATGGTTTCCTCCCGATGCAATGTTTTCCTTAGCTCCCGAGTTGCTGGTTTTAGACATTCCTCTTCCATTGATACATTCAATTGGATCGTGCGACTGAGTCTCTGCTTGTCCTGTAGATCTACAGTAGCTGTACAGACATTATCTACTAAAGTTTGACACGTTGAATTTATTAACTCGCTTTCATCCATTGCCGCCAGATGTTGGACTGCTGGCCGATGCTTTGCTTTCTCAAAAGCTGCTACAACGGCTGCTTCTTGTTTATCAAGATCATCCAGTTCCATAGCAGTATTATCATAGGTTGTTTCACGTCGTGATGCACTTTTCGAGGTGTTCCTTGACTGCGTTTCATCGCCCATTTTGGCGTGAGCAAGAAAGTTGGTATTGTCCAGCATTAATTCATCCGCCTGTGAGAAGCGATTGTTGCGCTTAGCATCAGCTAAACTTTTCACCTTGAATGGTTCTTCTGAATGATCCTTTACTTGATGAGATTTGCGTTGCTGCTGAGGAATAGGCGACATCACTGTGCTCTCATTAAAGTCGAGAGTGCCGCGTGGTTTGATGGCATCTCTCAGTGGCACATCTTCTTCCACTGTATTTTGTTCTAATCCCTGCCAAAAGTGCTGTTGCTTCACATTCCGTAGTCTGAGTGGTGTTCTCGGCCCACTGCGAAAGGGCTTTATACTGCCAGAGTTTAATGCTTCATTCAGCTCACGGCAATTTAAGGGTCTTCTGATGCCATTCTCCGAAATGACATCCAACGGTATCAACGGTGAACACGTGGAATCATCCGGCAAATAGTTCAGAGAATCTCTTTCTCCCATATTAAAAGATTCGTATGCCATTTGCTCCGTTGTCGCAGCAGCAGCTACAACGTCAACTTGTTGTGGTGCTAAAAATACAAAAATTAATGACTGACAGTTGTAATATCATTGTTATTATTACCAATGTCAGTAAAATCACATGTTATATCGTTGTTGTTTTCAAATAGCACTGTCCTTTGCTTAACATTTCTTTCCATGGGCGTCACACAACTCATGTCTGTGGGCATAACAACAGTTTTTTGCCCGCCTTCCTTTTCTGGTGATTCGGGATTTAGCTGAAATATTACTTAGAATTAAATCTTAGTTAAAGGAGTTACAACTTTTCAGTTACCATAAGATCCATGGTTTTATCGCTAACTGGAGTTTTAAACATACTATATTCACGTAGCTTATCCCGCTCTGCATCTGATAGCGATAAACTGTCGAATGCCAACGAATCCAAGGGAGCAGACAACTCCATGAGCCGACGATTTTTGGCCAATTCCTGTGGCATCAACGTGACGTTAACACTTGTCTGCAGTTGCAGCGTGAAATCGTTACGGTTTTGTTGATCATATTCCGATGTGATAGACCCTCTCGCACTGGCCAGCGGTGTGTTTTCCTTGTCTATCTCGTTTGGCACTGAGATGCGCGCTGAAACATGCAGTGTGGACGCTGCCGCGGTGACATGACTTTGGCCCGAGCTGTCGTCGCCATTGGTGTGATCCGATATCTCATAGGAGTTGTCGTAATCTCTGGGCTTCTCTGTCGTATCAAACTCTCTGCGTTGGCAAAACACATATTCTTAAATATATGAAAAAAATACAAATAAAAGAAAAGTCTACCGTATAAATTTTTTCCCGCTAAAGCTGATGCGACGCCGTACTTGACCCTCATCTGGTGCCACTTTTTTAAGCTATTAGAATAAGTGCATTATAGTTTCTGTGTGGATCAATTCTATTATTTACTTACCGAGCTTCTGGGTTTAGTATTGTTCATATTTCGAGATTAAAAAAATATATTTATTTCGCTTGGTTTAAACAAGGGACGCCAATACTGAGAATGCCAACTCGTTCTTATTATTTTCTTATACTGAAAATGCCAACTCGCTCTTATATTCGAAATGTCGACCTGCACAGCGAATGGTGTATTTGTATATCGATAATAACAATCGAGACGTTAATTTTAATTTGCTGAAAATCGTTTTTACAGACAAGGAATAATAAATTTTTGAATCACTGTGGACGGCAGTCCGCGCTAGTGACGAAAGCAACACGAAGGGTGCGAAAGGCGACTAGCAGTATATACAGGTCGAGCTATATACCGATATACATATGTATTTATTTATTTATTTTATTTTTATCAAAATGATGCAAAATTTATTGACTGATATTCATGGCAGAAGTATCTGAGCTGACGTCGGCTATGTGAAAGGAAGCATCATCGGCAGGCATGTCATCCTCATCTGTATATAAGCGTCGCAAGCGTTCCTTGTAGCTGGAATCACATTACAAATAAATAAATACTATATACAAACAGTTGAACAGTGGATGCTACTAACAGTTCGCTGTCCGGATTATTATTTTGATTGCGACACTTGTCCAACTTTTTCTCAATGGCTTTAACCTTTTCTCGATCTGGCGGTTGATAGTTTTTAACCAGCATTCGTATTTCTTTAAAGACATATATGAATTATACTGCAAGACATACTGTTTTAGCTGCTACTTACTGCGCACAGCTTCAATGAGACCTCTCAGCTTCTCAGGTGCGGAGACAAAGAGTAAATCGGTCACATAACTATCCAGATTCTCCTGTTCCCTGCTGGCCGCATGCAGGACTGCAGCCAGTCCAATCTGCGAGGGCGTATGCATCATGCAGGCGTCTGTGAAGAACGTTGAATCAATGAAGCTATCAATATGAGGACGCAAACGATCTGGATTTTGCATAGTACTGCGAGTCTAAAATGCGAATACAACAAAACGATTAATTAGAAATATTTCGAGATATGTACAGACTGCAAAACGTGCCTTTATGTCTATTAGAAAACCCTCGATGGGTCGGAACGGATTATGTATGGTGAGGTAGTAGTTTAATTGGCCAATTAAGAGCAGCTCGTTGGAGAGCACAATGTCGGTGGCCTTGTTGCGATCCCCCTTAATATTGTTGACAAACTGGTTGATCGACACATTAAATTCTTCCACTTTGCAGGCAACAAACACGCATGTGGCCCTATAAACATATAGAGGATGTTAATTGACTATAGTTTAAGTAAATAATTAAATGCATGCTTACAATATCTCTTTGGGATGATAGTCCATGGGCGTATTGTTTAGGTAGAAGCGTTTGAAGTAATGAAATGCTGTCCCAATAACACATTTTGGCATCGGTGGATCAAATCGACGGCAAAAGTCCACCAAATAAATCTCATATTGTTTCAGCAAGAGGCGCTCTTCAGCCGGTGTTAAAAAGAAATCGTTAAGATTTCCAGATGGTGGCGCCTCGGCAGCATGTTCCTCGATGTATTTGGTGTTTTGCTCAACACGGAATGCCTGCAGCTGGTCCTCGTTGGCAAATGTCCAGGAACGTCTTTGTGAACTTAGTGGATACATTATGGCATATTGCAAATTAACAATTCAAGAATTTTTGCAAACTGTGTGCTCTTTACTGTTGCCATTCACATGTTCAACCAACACCAAATGATATATGTAGTAAGCAGTCACAGCTATCGATAGTAATTACAGTGAACTAATCGCCATTCACTATGTAGTGCATTTTAAATGGCATCGCCCGACCGCCACAAAGTAAAAGGACCAGGCGGGCCATTTAAATCAAAAATTCAATTTTTAGACAATTGCTTTATTTTTGCAAATAGATATTTTACATAAAGTAAAGTTGATTTTTAATTGAATGTTGAGTATCTGGCATCTGCCGAAGGGTTTATTAACCAACTAGTAACTTAAGCAGGGTTCTCATTGCTTCGCAATGTGATATCACATTTTGTTATGCTTTGTGATGATTTGCAGAATACGTCAAAGTGTTTACATTGGCAACACAAAATTTATGTTTCACAAAATTGTGAAAGGCCTTGTGAAAAGACTTGTGAAAGCCTTCAATGTAAACACTACCAGTCAATGTAAAGAGCATCGCAAAAAATCACATGGAATCAAAATGTTCACAAAATGTTCGCAATTGAACAATAACAAGTTCCACAAAATGAATAAAAACAAAGAAATGTCACTGCAATTGTCCTCCAATAATAAAAATTTAATTTCTTTGAAAAATTGTATGAATCATCGCATGTTTCTGGAATAATGGCTGATATTAAGGCCTTCGACATTCTGAACTCGTATGAGAGGCTCGTCATGCTTGATCCGGAGGCTAAATATCGCAGTCACCGCAAGTCGCTCGCCTGGTGAAATTGGTTCGCGAAAATTTGTTGTCTTCTTCTTGATTAGTATCCGTCCATACGCAAATAATTTTTGAATTTGAACGGAAGACTTCGCAGCTCTCCCGTTAGCTTTGCATACATTCCCTCTTTTCCACGAATCAAATTCATTTCGTCGATCCAGCAGCTGCGCTTTGCCTTGGGCTCATCATCGTCGTCCTCTAAAAGCCACAGCCCAATGACCGCCAAAGCAGCAAGCTCTGTTTCATCTTGTGAATCCATGTCTTTCAGAAAAATCAAAAACAATGCTAAAGGCCCGAAACACAACAATAAAATATTAAGCAGGGTTCTCATTGCTTCGCAATGTGATATCACATTTTGTTATGCTTTGTGATGATTTGCAGAATACGTCAAAGTGTTTACATTGGCAACACAAAATTTGTGTTTCACAAAATTGTGAAAGGCCTTGTGAAAAGACTTGTGAAAGCCTTCAATGTAAACACTACCAGTCAATGAAATGAGCATCGCAAAAATCACAAGGAATCAAAATGTTCACAAAATGTTCGCAATTGAACAATAACAAGTTCCACAAAATGAATAAAAACAAAGTAATGTCACTTTGCAATTGTCCCCCAATAATAACGATTTAATTTCTTTGAATAAATTGTTATGAATAATTCAATCATCGCATGTTTGAGAGGCTCGTCCAGAAGCTATGTAAATACCGCAGAGTCACAGCAAGTCTCGCCTGGTGAAATTGGTTCGCTTAAATTTGTTGTCCTCTTTTTGATAAGTGGAGTGACCCAAAGAGTGAGCTGGTCGAATGTTGCTCCGTCCATACGCAAATATTTTTTGAATTTGAAGACTTCGCAGCTCTCCCGTTAGCTTTGCATACATTCCCTCTATTCCACGAGTCAAATTCATTTCGCCTTGGGTTCATCATCGTCGTCCTCTAAAAGCCACAGCCCAATGACCGCCAAAGCAGCAAGCTCTGTTTCATCTTGTGAATCCATGTCTTTCAGAAAAATCAAAAACAATGCTAAAGGCCCGAAAAACAACAATAAAATATTAGCTTTGACGTTTATGTTTTCACAAATGTGAAAGAAAACCAACTTGCTCGATGTGCTTTCACAATGGGATTGGGCTCAATTGAGCTGCTTGAACTTTAACAGGAGTTAACATAGTTTTTATCAAAATTGTGTCAGTCTCCTTCACAAAAAATTTTTAACAGAATGTGAAAGTGGTGTTTACATTGGATTGTCACATTTTTGTGACTTCACAATTTTGTGACTATGCATTTAGTGTTCACATTGCCTTGTGACGTTGTGAAATGCTTTGTGCAGCGTTTGTGAAGCGTTTGTGACGCAGTGAGAACCCACCTTAATTCTTTTAAAAAATTTTGAAACTTCAAGTTTAGGAAAAATGTCAAAAATAGATTTTTTTCGTTGCACTTTCTTTTGTAACTGTGGCGCCACCGTTTGCGCCAGCTATGTTTTTGTGTTAAAATATGTTTGCAGGGCCAAAACTCCATATAAAAAAAAGCAGCAAAATTAAAGCCGAATTGAGATCTTTGAACACAAAGAGCGAATTAGACTGATTGAAGAGGTGCAACAGAGGCCAATATTGTGGGATTTGACCCACAAAAAACATTTTTATGGGATTTTTATAATTAATAATTTTTAATTTAATAATTAGGGTATTAGTCGCTGCTACTACTCTTTTCCTGTCCATTTGATCCATTTTCTCTTTTTTGTTGTTATCAATGTTATTTATTTGTTTGTTGTGCACAGCTGAGGCAACAGTGTGACCACAGCAGCATAAGACCAACAATCTCTCAACTTTTTAGTGATTTTTGGTATTATGCTGTCACACTGAAGTTTGTAAAACCGGACTTCAAAACATCGAACATTTCGAACGCCCAAAATGTTTTCAGCTAGAGCGTACTACGCTTAAAGGTAGATTGTGACGTCACTTAGTGCACCTGCACATACACATACAAAGCGCATAAAAACCCGAGAGAGAATTTCTTCTCATGGCCAATAATTCTCAGCTGTTTGGGCCGCACGTGTTATGCATTTTGAGCGCACGCAGCATCAAAAGCAGCAGAAAGCTGTGGCAATTGCCTGCTTGGCCGGGATTCAGCGACAATTGCCTGGGCCAGTTGTCGAAATTGAATTAATTTTAGTTGTTGCTTTTGTTTTGATGGTGTTTCGGCCTTAAATTGGGTCATTTGATTGTTTGTTCTCTCTGGAGTACATGCATACATACTTACATATGTATGTAAGTGTGTGTGTGTGCGAGTGTAAATTTTTCTGTTCAAGCTGACTGCGGAAGCCCCTTTTCTCCAGTTGAGAAGATATTTATTTAAATTTTTTAAGTCAAATAAGAGCAGTTAACCAAAAGTAATTTAAAATATTAAACAATGTAAAATTAGGAAAATATAATTGACTTAAAAATGTAAAATTAATTTAATATAAATTTAGAATTAAGACTAATAATTAAAATAATATAAGTTCGATATTTAAAAGTCTGTTTGTATATATAAACATATATGTATTGCAAGCACTAACAATGTATTGTTGTTACAAAGCGTATTAAATTGCGTTAATA
Source organism: Drosophila suboccidentalis (assembly GCA_037043435.1). Lineage (NCBI taxonomy): Eukaryota > Metazoa > Arthropoda > Insecta > Diptera > Drosophilidae > Drosophila > Drosophila suboccidentalis. The sequence continues at coordinate 133,925 of JBAMBK010001502.1, forward strand.
CCCTGTTTTGTATTGTATGTATTATACTTTGTATGCAGGAGCTGCGCTCGTTGGCAATAAAATTGCAATTAATTTTTATTGACAACTCTGAACTCTTGATGCAGCGATTTGTTGCTGATCTTTCAGCGATTTCTCTGGCGATCGTTTTGTCTGCAATTCACTTCCTTAGCTCAAATATAACGTTAACAGCTGGTCGAGATTGACACCGAGATCTTATTTAATTGAAAAAAGGATATTATGATCTAAATATCCACTGGGAATTTGTTAAATGTAATTTTAACTTATTTTAAATTAATTTGCTTCTTTTTCTAAATTTATTTTTATGTTAGGTATATCGCATTGAACCGACCACCCAGAAACAGAGATCTACTTATGTAACACAATACAAATAGATTTTGTGACGATTTACGATTGAACTGAAATAAAAAAATAAATAAATAAATCGATGTCTGAAAAAGAAATCAGTTTACAATAAAAGCTGGCATGCATTTACAAACAATGAAATTCAATGCAATAATTCAATATTCAATTGAATTTTAAGCACGCCAGGCCAAAAAACAGACCCAACTCTCCCAAGTCTCCTAGCGTCTCTGAAACTAGAAACTAGAAACTACCAAACGCTGACGGTCGGTCAGACTCACTGACGGCAATCCATCTTGACTTGTCTGCGGCGCACGCGCATTGACTGAGACTGAGGCGTAGCTGACTCAGATATACAGACATGTACATATATGTATATAAGAGGGAATTGGCCTCAAAAAAATGACTGGGAGCAACAAAGAAATTTTGGGTGGATTATGGGAGGCTGAGAAGAGCAGTTTTTATCAACAGCAATATAGTATTGATCGAATATGCAGATACTCTGTAACTACAACCACAGTGGCCGAGTAGCATTTTTTGACAAATTAATTTAATACTAATTAGAAGCGATTTGAAAACTTTGACATTCAAAATGTTTCTGGTTTTTGTTCTTTTTGCCTAAAATGATTTAAATTAAGGCGGAAAATAATTATTTTTACATTTTTGTTTAGCAAACAATACAGAATTTTAACAATAAATATTGTAATTTTAGCATAAGTCTTAAGTCAATAAAAAAAAATATCCTTTTTTACATACCTGTGATTGTAGTTTGAACAGAATTCGCAATGATTCTAACTATACTTATCCTGAACCTTGAACAATTGCTTTAATCTTACGCTGTGCTCCATGGCTGATCACAATCAGCGACATCAATAAAATCATTGCGAAAGTATCTTCAACAAGCAATCTACGCACACAACACTCTCTCGCACACACACACACACACATATAATGGCGCAAACTTGTTGGTCTGATCACATTCGGTTTTCTTTAGTGCATAAATGCATTTTTAAAGGCATTTGCCAGACGTTGCCGGGCGATGTTCAGACATCTGACAGATAGACAGAGAGAAAAAACAGACTTTTGTTTGTTTGTACTCGAATTTATTTATTTATTTATTTGTTTGTTTGCTTTAAACATTGTTGCAGTTGTTGCCTCGGTTGTTGCTTCTGTTTGGCTTTCTGCTAATTGTGCGTGTGTCGTGGATTATGTTCGCTTTTAGCGTCTCACTTTGTCGCTACTCTCAGGGGGCGTGTCGTACACAGTAACACACACACACACATGGCTTTTCACATTGCGCTGAGCCAATGGGAGTTATGTATATGCACATTTTTAACTCATTCAACACCAATATTGGCTTAGATAATTTCACTTTCAGTTCGTTGCCTAAGTCATTTGTTTTCTTCCTTTTAAAAAATGTTTGAAATATGAATGTTTTTTTTTTATCTGATTTTGACGTTTCACTTTAAAATAGTCCTCGTCCTGCCAAATCTGTACGCACAGAAAAAGGACCTTCAAATAAAAAACTTTTCGTCATGGAAAATTAAACAAAACATGTACCATAAACTATCTTGTTTCTAGTTTTATTTTATCCCATCCTATTATATTAAAAATATTATCAATTTTTAAGTCTCAGTCTTATATTCAATTGACGTGCTTAGGGTTAGTTTGAATTTTCATTTGCCGTTATGTTAGGGCTGTCAGTTCGTTGCTTAAGTCATTTGTTTTATGCTTTCGTTGATGTCGGAATCAGTTGTCATCTGTCGAACATTGTCATAATTACATTTATTTAGTCAATATCCAGATAGCTGACATTTGGAAATATGTCAACGGGCTTACGCAATGAATAAGGCATCCGTTACCTTCGCTGTCTACCAAGGATCGTGGCCAACTGGTTGGTTGGCTTGTGATGGATATACACATGAGTCCAGTGAATGCGACAGCTGAATCGCAAATAGTATATTGAACAATTTGCTGTAAATGGTCATGTAAAGTCCAAGTCCACTCATGTGTCAATTCGTTGCTGCTGTTGATGCCAGGATGAGACAGGATGACTTTCGTAAGCATCTGCTCGATACTATCTAGTAAAAGTATGAATTTTTAATAACAATCATCCCAATTCGATCAACTTCTAGCTGAAATGCAAGCATGTTATCCAAGAACATAATAACAGCGGCTTAACATGAACATAACATGTTAATAAAATGTGCTTTTACTTTTCTTTTCTGTTTCGTTTTTTTTTTATTATTTCTTGCTGTCGCTTACATTGTGTTTTCATAACTTAAGTGTCTACGAAATAAATTATTTAAAAGTAAAAAACAAACAGAAGGTGTAATTATCTCAAACAACATACAGATTACAAATTAAATTAATTATTCTAAGCTATATTCTTAAATAAATTACGTAAAATAATAATAATAATAATAAAAACACAATTCAATGACAGTCACTTGTAAATTTGGCTAAACATTTAATTACATAATTAATTAATTAATGCTTTTATTTGAATGCGTTCTAATTGAGCTAAAAAACAAGTAATTTGTACATACTTTCACTGGCACCAATATCAAATTGTTGTACGGGAGGATTACAGAGTGACTGTGTGTGTGTGTGTGTGTGTGTGTGTGTGTGTGTGTGTGTGTGTGTGTGTGTGTGTGTAGAACCCATGGCACTCTGTTGATTATGGGATGAGCAGTCCTCTCATCCTGTCAGCGTCTGGGAACGCACTAATGTCAGATCGAGGGGCGTGGACTTGCGCACAAATGTGGAGGAGGAGGCGGAGGCGGAGGAGGAGGACGAGGCGGATGGCAGATTGGCTGACTCACTGAGCGGACTACTGGAACTATTGGCCACCAGACTGACATCCGTATCCGTGCGCGATCGCAGCGACAAATCGATGGGCTCCTCCTCTTCCGCCGGACTCGCCGCTGGGAACGGAAACAGCAGCTCCGATTTGAATTGATCCTTGAATATGGGCAATGGTGGCAAGCTGCTGCCCACCATAGCGGGCGGCAGGGTGAATGGTGTAAAGGAGCTATAGAGCGGCTCCGAGTGACTGCGAAAGATGTCCAGCAGCTCCTTGTGACGTCGCTGCTGTTGCTCCACAATGTCCGCCTCGGAGCTGCCCGCATACGTTGAGTTGCTTTGCCGGAGAACCTTTCGAATGCTGCTGGTCGTTGCGCTCAATACGCTCGTGCCATCGTCCGTGGGATCGCCGGCCGAGGAGGCGCCCGAATCGCTGGGCGTATTGCTGAGGCGGGATTCGAGTTTCAGCTGTCGCTGCTGCTGCTCGTTCAGATATTTGGCTGCTTGCAGAAAACCAGGCAAACTGGGTGATGGCGTTCCCGTTGCTGCCGCTGCCGCTGCCACTGCCGCAGTCGCAGCCGCTGCCGTCGTCGACTGCAACGTCGTGATGCTGCTGGGCGGAGTGGCTGCTGTTGCCGACTTGATGCAGGGATTCGTCTTGTCCTGATAAGTCTGGCGCGCCTGATTGCTGGCCTGCTGCAGACGCGCCAACTGATCCAGATTCGCATTGCTGACAATTCCGCTGCCTGGACCCGTCCCGCCGCCCTGCTGCTCCTGCAGCAGACAGTGGATCTTGAACCAGTTGGAGCGGCGTCCATACCGCGAGCCACTCTTCGACATTCCCACGAGCAGACACTTGCGCAGCCGACAGGCCTTGCACGCCGTGCGGTTCTTCTTGTTGATGACACAGTCGCCGTTGTGCTTGCAACCGGCGATCGCCGCGATGTTGTTGTAGGTGCGCCCAAAGAACGACTGCAATTAACAGAAAATTAAACAGCTTATTAATTATTATTATTACTAATAATATAAATTAACATGCATTTTTTTAATATACAACAACTATTATTTATATCTGAAGTAAACAGAAAATTAAACACTTTTTTTAAAAATATTATAAATTTACATGATTTTAATAATTATTGGTGATAAAAGAAAATTGTAAAACAATTTAGAGTGCGTTAGGCTAAACAAATTCTAAAGTAAACAGAAATTTAAACAATTTATTTATAAGTATTATTAATAATATAATAAATTTAGGACAATTAATTTAAAAATAATATACTTTTAAATATCTTGGAATAAATTTGGCCAATAAATCACAGAAATCAACGGAAAATGAAAAAAGTTATCAATAACATATATTATTTATAAGAATATAAACTTATAGTCAATAATAAAAAACAGTTTTTTTTAATGACAGAATGTATTTGGCCAAACATCGACAGCAATTAATAATTCTTTAATAAATAACACTGATAATTTGATAAATACTATAAGCCCTTACATATGTATGTATGTATGTTACATACTTTATAATTTTTCTGAAAACTTTTTTGAAACCACGTAAAAGACAATATTGGCTAGGATTTATATTTTGTTTTACAGTGTGAGAAAAATATGTGGAAAATAAAAAACTTATCTGTGATTGTGTTCAACTTTGTGCATACAAAATTTATTATAAACTTATTTTCATTTAGTTTAAAATTTAAGTAAAATTTTATTTCAGGTTGGGCGAACTTGATGCCTGAACTTATGGATATATAATGATAAAACATGCTGCCAAATTTACCTTCTTGGGATGGCAGACCACTTAATAAACAATAAGAATATTTAAGTTTGAATTTATGCATGCTTAAACGGAATGTTACAGACATGTCACATGGGTACATAGAGGGTTAAATAACTTGGAATGTATTTGCCGAAAAAACTTTAGATTTCTCATGTCTATCAAAAGATACTATTGCTACTTCTTTGCAGCTTAACACCTGTGCTCACCTGTGATTAACATTCAGCAAGTGGCATAATTTCTTCGATCCCAATGCTTCAATTACAAAATGTGCGTTAATAAATTTGCCAACTGCCTTAGGGCAGTGTTCTGCACTATTTAATATATCTGAATACAATCTTTGTTTTGTTTATGTTTTATTTTTTTCTTTTAGCCAACTCATGCTTGTACTTCTCTCTCTCTCTCTCGTTCATTGTCTTGGCATTTGGCTTGGCTGCTGATGAAGTTCATTGAGCGCCATGCATGTTCAGCAATGAGTTAACAATTTTGCTGAATCATCTAATATGCATGTAATTTTTATTTGATTGACTGCAGTTTACAATTGTTGTTGCCTTGATCTCAGAGCTCTATATACGAGACCTGATGTTGTGTTGTTGTTGTTGCTCTAAATTCGCAGAAATCTTTTCCCATGGCATTCGAAGGGGTAGCCCATTGTGTAAATGTAAGCGTACGAGTACATACCCATAAGTATCTACTTAAAGTCAATTAAAAATCGATTAATCTACCGAATTGAATTTTAATTATAGTAATAACAGTTTTTTTTTTGTATCTTTTACTTATATTTTATGCTTGAAAAGTAAATGCCAAATTAACAGCACATTCGCACATTTTAAGAGGTTGCAAAAATTATATAGCCCAACGTTTTATGTGTTATAGGAAGGTATATAAATATGTGTGCTCGTTTTTAGTCACTTACTTAAATAGAACAAAGATAAATGGAGGTTTGATATCAATATTAACCTGTTTTAGTTATCTTAAATAATTTTTATCAAATTGTATTTTATTTACCTTGCAGCCTTCACATGTAAATGCTCCAAAATGAAATCCAGCCGCCGGTTCACCGCATACTTTGCACAGCTGGTTCATCTAAAAAGGTAAAAAAATAATCCATTCATCAGAATTTAACAATAATAATATAATGTAAAAGAGTTCTACTGTTTTTCAGCATTAATAACAGGGACTGCAAATAAGAGTTATGAATGCTAATTTCAACTAAAAAAATCAATGTGAATAATCGGATCCTTAATATTCATCCTTGAAGAACATGTTATATATATACTTTTTTTAACTTTCATGTTATATTTATAAATTAATTGTTGTGTCGGCTGCTTTTAGCCTGACAATAAATAAAAAAATAAATAAATAAAAAAATAAATAAATAAATATGATGCATCATATGAACGGTCTTAAATCATAGATTGGTTTAAAAGATATTCAATTTAACTTTTATTTTTTGATTTTTAAAATAAAAGTTACGGAATAACTCTTACTTTTTACTTTTAAAATAAAAATCAAAAATATCTCATTTTTTATTTTTTTTTTTTTAAATCAGAAATAAGTGTTATTTTTACACTTTTATTAAAAAATTAAATTTTAACGATTATTTTTCACTTTTAAAATAAAAGTTAAGAATTGTTATTTCGTAACTTTAAAATAAAAATTTTAAAATTTATGTTAATATGCAATTTTTATTTTAAAACTTATAAAAGTTACAGTGCCTGATTAAAAATTATTTAACACATATTTCTGAAGATATGTATAATGTAAATAATATTTGTAAAATCACTTTTTTAAATTTTTTGATTAGCAGAAAAGCGTAATAAGCATCATAATACTATTGTTGTAATTTCATTAAACGTTTTGGCCTAAAGACAAGAAAAGTTAAATCTTTCACGATTGTCCTTGTTGTTGTTGTTGCTGTGGTCACATACACACCAAAACAGTGAAAATACTTAACAACAATAATAATAGCAAGAATAACAACAACAACAGCAGCAACAACAACAACAACTATAATGAAAAGAAGAAGAGGAAGCATAACCGATGACCCACTGCGTTTCTTTTTCTTATTTTTTGCCACAGGTCGTGGTTAGAAATTGAGGTATGCAACCGACCGGTTTGGGCTGGCACCATATCCAAGACTCGGTTCCTTGGCCACTGTTGCTTCTTCTCCCGCTTCTTCTTCTTCTTCTTCTACTCATCTTCTTCTTATTCCCTTGCCGGCAACTCTCTGCATGAGGATGGGTCGTGTTCACACATCTAATGTACGTAGTTACTTGTTTTCTGTGCCTGATCATAAAGCTAAGGTCAAACACAACAACAACAAAAAGTAACTGGACAAAAATGTACAAACATTTTGCGTCAAATATTTGATTAGCGTGAAAATGTTTGGGAAGATCGCATAGAATTCTTTCCAAGGGTATGGAACTTGCAATCTCTGAGGGGAAAACATATTGAACTCGAAATGTTAAGCAATATTTCTTAGCACTTAAAATATAATTATTAAACTTATATATTATTAAATTTATAACTATCTTAATAAAGTAATTTAGGGTTTTTGGGTTATTATGTTAACTTTGATGCCAATTGAACTGTTATATTAAATTGGTGTTGTCATTTAATATTGTTACATAAAGTTACATAAAAATGAATTATTTTCATTGCCATTATTTTAAAAAAGTTGCATACATTTAATTTTTATTATACACTTTTATGATACAATACAATACGATTTCAAATTCAATTGCACTCACAATCTACAAGATCTACAGGAGTTAATAAAGCATTTTATGGTTGCTTTTGTAGCTTTTGTATTATTTTCTAAAATTGAGATTGTGAACTATTTCTCAGTTTTTTTTTTTTAATCAAAACTTATTCTTTTGAAAAACATAACAGAAAAAGAAACCGGGATATTTATCCCGAATTCAATCCGAAACGATGTCAGAAGTGGGGTAATCTCGGATTTTCTTAAACCAAGTAAGAAATACTTGATTTTTTCAATCCCGAGTTCAATCCTGAAATTCTTTAATTCAGGCTAAAAATTCCATCCCAAGTATTCTTAAATAAAGGATTTAAAAAAATGATCCTTAAAATTCTTAATTTCAGGCTTACAAATTTTAATCCCATAAAAACCCCATAAAATACCCTATAGGTTTGAATTTTATAGTGTAAACATTGTGAAACATGATCAATTACTGTCCATCCAAACAAACCACTTGGTACTTGGAGTATTGTCGACTACACGAAGCGCAATACATAAAAGTTAAGCTTCAGCCACAATCAAGATTATCGCTGGCACCTAGCACTTGGGGGAATTTCGGGTCGTCTTCTCAGGCTTTTCTTCTGCCACTTTGTCGACTTTTCGCCATTGCCATCGCAATTCAGTTTTTTCTTATTTATTCCCTCGTTTTTGTGTTTGTTTTTTTTTTTATTTGTATTTTGCTACTTTTCTGGAAAAGCGCACCGCTGTGCCTAAAATTGTCACGGTTTTTGTGAGGCAGCCGCTGCTGTCTCCAAACTCTGCCGACACCGCTGCCGCTGTGAAGGTGCAAATTTAATGTTTGCCAATTTAGCAGAGCTCGCTGTCACCTTTGGTGTCCATTAGCGCGCGTTTATATGCAAAGTGGCGGTCTGGCGTGTTCGCCATTATCACAGGAGCAGCATCACGCCGGGGCCACCACCTGCTGAGCGGCGGTTTGCCGCTTCTGCCTCAACAGCCGCAACTGCCAAGCGATGCGCCCTCCTGCCCAGCGAGCCAAAGTCAATGTCAAGATATGGACACAATAACGAACCTACCTCGGAATGCTGCCAAGACAACTGCCAAAGACGTGAAGTGCTTATGTTTAATGCTCGCAACTTTATTGGGTCAAAGCCCATTTTCTGGACATCGCCACAGTATGAGCTCTACGAGTCCCACTTTCATACATAATAGATTGACTTATAGTGCTGAATCAAGTTTGTTTTTGATTTGAAAATATGAATATGTTTTTATGTTCTGTTAAGCAACATTCATTCTGATTTCTTAAGCAACATTATAACAGTAATGTCTATTATAAGAAACACAACTTTTTTAAATATTCTAAAATAATAATCAAAACCAACTTTAGTGTAAAAAAATAAATTGGCTGCATATTTCGAAATGTTTTTTTTTTTTTAATTCTTTAGTAAAAGGTTAAATATTTAATTGCATTGTAAATAATGTTTTTATTTTAAAATAAACATAGATTGTTTACTAATAATAAACTAAGATTTTTTTTAAAACCTTGTTTTAAATTTTTTTTTATTTATCAACTTAAACATCATGGTTGTTAAAAGAGAATGACATTGCAATTTAAATTAATGTAATGTAAGTTACCACAAATTATATTCGAAAATTTTAAATCTGAAGGCTGCTTAAAAAAATTGCTCACGAAATTGAATTGCTTAAATAAGTTATTGGCATTACATGTATTACAGAAATTTTGTAGTAAATAACAAAAAAAAACCTGTTTGCGATTAATATCCTCAAGCAACATGTTAATGTCTAATTAAAATCTATCTATTATAAATGATAAAATTGTGTTAATTAGATAAAACTGTAAATTAAAGCACTATTTATTTTAAAACATTCGTTACTATATGAATTATATGAATTTTAAATTAAACTATTGAGATCAGAATCAACATTTTAAGCAACTAAATCATATCATTCTTAAGCCGATCTTTGTCAAAGTTTCGAGTGCATTCGGTAACATTTGAATAAGAATACAAGTTTTTGTGTTTATTTTGTACTGAGATCAAATGCAAAGCTTGATCATTTGGCAATAATGAGAACAAGATCAAATGTATGTATCTAAGTTTTGAACAAGCTCATCAAGTAGCCGTTGACAGACATGCGAAGGACTTTCAGCGTATAAGCATGGCATAGAATAAATAAACAGAAATGTGTCCTTAAAAGCAAACAGACTCTTGTACAATGCAAATCAGATAAAAGACATTTCAGAGAACTAGAGAAGGAGAACCATTAAAAAAAGGTGTTCAAACAAGCAAACCACGATTGTTGAAAATATTTTGAAGCAGCTACAAAATAGAACAAGTATAAAGTCCGTCCAAACAGGAGCAACAGACTCAAAACTCAGAACTCACAAATCGGTGACACACAGCACAACACACAACACACAACCCCGAATGGACGACAATAAACAATTGCCCATAATATGCTTTATTATTAGCCTTTTGCCAAAAGACATTGCAGTATGCAAATCTATTCAGCCGAGTCACACGCTCTAGTTTGAATTGTTTGCTTCCTGACTGTGACTCTCGTCTCTAGTCCCTGCTTCTTTCCACTCAACAGTCCTCAGTCCTCGGCCCTCAGCCCTTTTTTTCTTGCTTGATTTCCAGCAGCAGTCAGACAATTAAATGCTTGAATATCTTCAACATTTCATCTTCCTTTTACCAACATCTCTTGTCGCCCTATTGTAATCATTTCTTGACACTTATCGCACAAAAGGCAATCATATAATTAATGAGCATGTCAATGAGCGTCTTTTGTTTTCCCGTTTGCTTCCTGAATGTTGTCGCTTAGGTAATCCTTTGAGCATGACAAAGCTCTGCCAGAGCAAGTGCCAGATAGCCAGATATCTGGCAGAACTGGTAGCTGATAAACTGTCAGCAAAGAGTTATATCCAAATAATATAAGTTTTCTATATTTGCTATCATGCCGAGCTCTTTATAGAGTACGACTGGATAAACGTATAATCATATCTTTTTTATGCATTGGCAAAATTAGCATAGGTAATAGTTATTAGCACGGCATGTAAACTAATGAATTTTATTACAAAACAATTTAGATGCAGCAAAGAATTACTGGCTATAAATCAGCCAAAAGGTCAAGGCTAAAATAAAAAAAAACAACTAATATTTGAGCAATCTTCTTGAATTTTGTGACTTGACATTATTTTGAATAATCATTCTCATAAATAGAAGCTTATAAAAAAAATAGATATTTTTAAATGAATTTTTAAAATGGAAAGTTTTTAAAATATTATGTTATTTGATTTTAAATTTTATTTTTTTTTCTAGTCCACTTTAGCTGCACTCACCCTTTCACAATATGATTATGCAGAAAACTGCATATAATCATAAATAATAGTTTTAGCTCTTTCTTTATATTCGCACAAAAATACACTTTGATTATTATTTCACAATTTATTTCCAGATATCAAGACATTTATATGATCTTTATGCAATCAATTGAAATTGAGCATTATTTGTGCACCTTTTTGTTGTTGCATTCTTATTATTATTATTTTTATTTTTTATTTTTTTTTTGCAATTTAGCGACGGCTTTTTACACGAAACTCGTGAGCAATCACGTGCCGCACATAACCGATAGCCGCGATATAACGCGTGATACAATTTGGAGTAGCGGTATTCTGCAGCCTTGCGATGCTTTGCAGCGTAGCGCCCATCCGAGACTAAATCCTCATCATCGTTCTGAGCTCCAAGCAACCGACTCACTGGCCCTGGCCTCAAAGATCATCAACAGCAGCAGCAGCAGTTGAAGTCGCGCGCGCACGCGTCTTCTCTTATGTCTGCGAGTATGTGTGTGTTTATAGGTTTGTGTGTGTGGTGTGTGTATGAGTGACACTGTAACGACCCAGCAGGAAATGGAAGCACTTAACTAAGGATTTGGTTACTTTTAAAGGTTTATATTATATACGCATATAGAAGATATTTCTAAAATTGTAATCATGTTAATAATTAAATAAAATCTATATATAATTAAATAAATAATAAAATTTTTATATAACATATTCTTAATATTTCGATATGTCATTTAATGAACGACTATATTACAAAATGACTCAGTGATTGTCAAAAGCTAAAACTCAGAGCATATATTCCATAATATGAGCAGTAACCAGGCAGCAGCAGTGCTTTAATATTATTATGTTGATATTGTATATTATTCCTTTGAATCAAAAAAATATAAAATATTTCTTCAAATTTGACATTTATTTCTATACAATTTACGTAAAAATTCATTGTTGAAACGAACCTAAGAAATAAATCCTACTTTTTTAACATGAAACCTTTGAATTTATTGAAAACTTTAACGAATAACTGATTTTTAGTCAGAAAATGTGCAGCCGCATCCGCAATCGGCTTGATGATGTGCTACAAAAATCAATTTTAAACTTAATAATGTTTTTTATATTAAATATGCACCTACTTACACCTTAAATTAATAATATTTTGTAAACGTAAGCGAGTCACTGATTTTTAGCCTGAATATCTACAGAAAAATCAGCTGCTCACTTGATTATGCATTACAGAGAGCAATCGCAATTTCCTGTTTACAAACAGCTGCTGCTGAGCGCTGTTAATGTTAAGTGCTGTGAACTGTTAAAAGCCGGCTTTGATATTTGTTATTGCTATTGTTGTTGTTATTGTTGTTGCTGGTGGTTGGTGCTCTTTGGGTTGCTCTTTGCCTTTTCATGCTGGATTGTGGTTGGCTGTTGGCAGTGGCACGATCTGTGAGCGTTCGTTTGTTTTCATTGAATTTCTCGATGTGGTTGGCTGTTGATTTTTTTTTTACGATTTGCTATTGTTGTTGTTGTTGCTGTTGCGTTGACTTTACACACAGTACAGTTATTATCGCTCGATTGCATGTGCCAGAGTCCCTGTCTGTGCGTGTGTGTGCTTATATTGTAAATGTGCATTCATTTGTATTCGTATTGGACTAATGTGCCAAAGAGGTGGGCACTTAATGCCCGTCGAGCTGTGTAAATAAAAGCGCCAGCGCGAACAACATTTTCTAATGAAATTAGTAGCTTGTTTACAAAATGGTGAATAAACGAGTTTGTTGCTTAAGTCTTTCGTTTTATGACAACAGTCACAACTGTGATTTAAAGCGAATAATTTGCATTTTACCAAAATAAAAGGTGTTTTTTTTTTAGTTACTTGGAAGTTAGGATAGCAATATAGCTAGTTTTGGAACTATACATTTTTTGAGACATTTGCGAGTTTTATGAGAAAATATATGTATTCTAAAAAATGCTATCCTAATGTATATTTTATAGAAAAAAAAAATAATAAAACAAATTCCTCATGTATACCAAACAATAGAATTATAAATAGCAGTAATAATAATAATAGGAATTACAAGAATTGATTTATCATTTACATTGGTTAACCTAAGTTATTTTCTCTAGACTTTAAACTTGAATGTAATTTTAAACCTAAGTATGACTAGCGCCTTAACTTATAGGGCTTGTCTTGTCAAATAAATCTATATATATAAATCTCTTTGTCCTGACTGACTCACTGAGAATCAACGTGTAGCCCAAACGGTAAAAGATAGAAAGCTGAAATTTGCACACAACATAGATGAGATAATTTCATCGTGCAATAAGACGGCGTTTTGCGAAATTCGACCTCTAAGTGGGTTAAATCGGGGTCAAAGGTCGCGGAATTGCTTAGTATGAAAAACTTTTTTGTTTCTTAAGATATCTCAACCAAACTCACAGATTATATGTTTGGTACTGTCTCTTAAATTCTGACTAAATTTAGTCAAAGTCGGGTGACTATATCATATAGCTGCCATAGGAACAATCGGATGCAAAAAACCTTTAGTATGAAAAACTTTTTTGTTTCTAAAGATTTCTCAACCAACCTCAATGATTGTATGCTTGGAACTGTCTCCTACATTCTGACCAACTTTGGTCCAATATCATATAGCTGCCATAGGAACAATCGGATGAAAATAACCTTTAGTATAAAAAACTTTTTTGTTTCTTAAGATATCTCAACCAAACTCACAGATTGTATGGTTGGGACTGTCTTTTACATTCTGACCAAATTTAACCAAAGTCGGATGACTATATCATATAGCTGCCATAGGAACAATCGGATGCAGAATAACCTTTAGTATGAAACACTTTTTTGTTTCTTAAGATATCTCAACCAAACTCACAGATTGTATGGTTGGGACTGTCTTTTACATTCTGACCAAATTTAACCAAAGTCGGATGACTATATCATATAGCTGCCATAGGAACAATCGGATGCAGAATAACCTTTAGTATGAAAAACTTTTTTGTTTTTCTTAAGATATCTCAACCAAACTCACAGATTCTATGTTTTGGGCTGTCTCTAACATTCTGGCCAAATTTGGACAAAGTCGGGTTACTATATCATATAGCTGCCATAGGAACAATCGGATGCAAAAAACCTTTAGTATGAAAAACTTTTTTGTTTCTAAAGATTTCTCAACCAACCTCAATGATTGTATGCTTGGAACTGTCTCCTACATTCTGACCAACTTTGGTCCAATATCATATAGCTGCCATAGGAACAATCGGATGAAAATAACCTTTAGTATAAAAAACTTTTTTGTTTCTTAAGATATCTCAACCAAACTCACAGATTGTATGGTTGGGACTGTCTTTTACATTCTGACCAAATTTAACCAAAGTCGGATGACTATATCATATAGCTGCCATAGGAACAATCGGATGCAGAATAACCTTTAGTATGAAACACTTTTTTGTTTCTTAAGATATCTCAACCAAACTCACAGATTCTATGTTTGGGGCTGTCTCTAACATTCTGGCCAAATTTGGTCAAAGTCGGGTTACTATATCATATAGCTGCCATAGGAACAATCGGATGCAGAATAACCTTTAGTATGAAAAACTTTTTTGTTTTTCTTAAGATATCTCAACCAAACTCACAGATTCTATGTTTTGGGCTGTCTCTAACATTCTGGCCAAATTTGGACAAAGTCGGGTTACTATATCATATAGCTGCCATAGGAACAATCAGATGAAAATAACCTTTAGTATAAAAAACTTTTTTGTTTCTTAAGATATCTCAACCAAACTCACAGATTGTATGGTTGGGACTGTCTTTTACATTCTGACCAAATTTAACCAAAGTCGGATGACTATATCATATAGCTGCCATAGGAACAATCGGATGCAGAATAACCTTTAGTATGAAAAACTTTTTTGTTTTTCTTAAGATATCTCAACCAAACTCACAGATTCTATGTTTTGGGCTGTCTCTAACATTCTGGCCAAATTTGGACAAAGTCGGGTTACTATATCATATAGCTGCCATAGGAACAATCAGATGCAAATAAACCTTTAGAATCAAAAACTCTGTTGTTGCAAGAAATATTCTTAGAAAAGTCACACATTAACTCTTCTTGCTAAATTTAGCTTTTTCCCGCTAAATCTGGATTTTTCCCGCCAAATCACTAAATCTGACTTTTAGTCAAAGTTCAATTGCAAGGAGGAAACATTAAAACCGCGGACAGCGGAAGTTTAATATTTCCGTTTTTTTTTACAAAAAATGCTATATTATATAAATTTGTTAAAGCGGACTACTAAGGACCTTCTTTTCAATTTTGCGAGCGAAGCGAGCAGGGGACGGACCCCTTATATTGTATTAATTTGCTAAACCGGACAACTAAAGAAGTTCTATTAAATTTTTGCGGGCGAAGCGAGCTGCAGGTTGGCGAGCGAAGCGAGCAGTTTAAGTTTAAGCTGGACAACAAAAGACCTTCTTTTCAATTTTGCGAGCGAAGCGAGCGGGGGTTGGCGAGCGAAGCGAGCAGGGGGCGGAGCCCCCTAGTAAATATATAAAGTACAAGGATTTTCTTTCAGTTATATAATATCTTATATGACTAAAGAAACTTTGAGAGTCTCCAGATATTTTTAAAGGTCCAAAGAATTTTTAAGGCTATATTTAAAATTTTTAGAATTTCCTGAAAGTCTATATATAATTTAGAAAGCCAAATAATTTTAATCATATGGCTAGTCTATCCTTTATGATTATGTGATTATAAAAAGGCAAAGTTTATCTTGTTGAGAAAAGTCTCAAAGTGTAACAGAATGGAAATATTTGTAGATTACTCTTGGCATCCTTAAGCAACCCAGTCAGAAACAATTCGTGGCGCGCTTTTAACGCGTATTCCTTTATCTAATTGAATTCGCTTGTCATAAGCCAGATCTGTGGCAGCTGAGATCAGTTGTGAGTGGTTCCCCGTTGCAGGGCAATGGTCAAAGAGAGTGAGAGAGAGAAGGAGAGAGAAGTCAGACCCGCTTGTGTCACTTCATGATGATGATGATTTCATTTTAATAACACCACTTGCAGTCCACTTGCAGACAAACACAACGGGCATACCACAAGCCAAGAAGAAGATCCATTCAATGCCCCACCCAGCACCACAGCCCGCTGGGGCCGTTGGATGTCAACACCAGTTGACGGAGTAACAAGGAAGCGCAACACTCTAAAACGACGTGTAATTTATCACAGCACGAGCAGCATTTAGCCATGAACTGGACGTGTACATTGCTGAGCGGCTCTTGCGGTTAGATTCTTTTCCACACAGACTGCAAACTTCTAAATATGACTCTGACTGCGGCTGTCAGCATCGCCGTCTCCATCATAATCTCTTTCTCTCTCACTCTGTGGACTCTGCATACGTAGAGTCGTCATCCTCATCCTCATCGTCATCGCCATCGCCATTTCTTCTCGGTAGGCAAATCTGTTGCATCTGGCAGCGTTTTAATTTTAATTAAGTTTACGCGCTAGTCAGAGATGACGACGGCCTTAGCCACCTCTCTACGGTAGACTCCATCGTCATAAGCCCCGGCGTAACTCCAGACTGGCAATCGCGTGCTCATGGTGATGAGTTGGGGCATTAGCTTTGATGCCTGCTCATATTTATTAGAGCGCAATCTACTTCAAATTATTGTTGACCACTGCACAGAGAGAGGGAGATTTATTAACATATGTACTTGCTGTATTTTTGAGTTATATAAGTACTGCGAACATCTCACAAAATGCGCTTGTAAGATAACTAAAATGTAAAGATTATCTGTAGATTCAATGAAGATTTTTAAATCTAAATCTACCTCAGGGAAAAGTGACTTTTACATAAGTTCGAAATTTTCGAAGGGTACTTAATGGGTTAAGGAAATTTTTGCATCATTCAAACGGAATTTAAACGACCTTTCCAAATATATTTTTTTTACTATGATGACTTGACTTACAATAGCTGTTAATGTAAAACAAAGTGTGTACGCATAGTTTTTCTGGCTAGTGTATGTGGATGAAGTTATTCAAAAAAAATATACTTTTAACAAAAAAGATTTGATGCAGATTTGTTAATTTAATCTTCTCTTTATTTAAATTCCGTTTAAATGATAAAAAGTTTCTTTAACACATTAAGTACCCATGGATAATTTAGAAATTGCTAAAAAAATACTATTTTAGCCCCGTTTTCCTCTTTTTCATACAAGTGACGCAATATTTAGGCCAAGCAATTTGACGGATTTTGGTTAAGCATTTTTTGCTATTACGAGTAATTAAAACTATATTATGAAAAATTTAATTTTGTTTAAATACAGCAATTATATAATCTTTAATTGAAAAAGTCTCTAGCATCATTGGTTTGGAAGCAGTAGGCTATAGGAAACACATATGTGTATGTAAAAATGTTTCATATTTTTCTTGATATTTTAAAAACAAACAAATTTGAAGGTTTCTCTTTATTAATTAATTAAAGGGGGTTGAATATTCAATAAAATTTGTAGATCATAATATTATTTAGTAAAATATCTTTGCATTTATCCAGATTATTAATAGATACAATTCAGCATTCGATTTAAATATCTCATGTTTTTAACAAGTTCAATATTTAAATATCGATTATAATAATAATACAAAAAAACATTTATTTTATCTTTACATTTTATTTATGTCAATAAATAAATAAACGTCTGCTGTTCAGCTTAGTATTTCATGCAGATTCTTGTAATACATAAATAAAATATCAATAAAACGTTCAGAAATATGGAAAGTACCAAAGAGGAGAATGTGTTTATATGTAAATTTGAAGTAAATCTGTGGAATTGAATTACAATGACAGCAAGGCCAAATAAAAAGACCAAATCGAATACCGTTGATGAGGATGTTGAAAGAGTTAAACATGCAACATTTCCAAATACAAATTGTCGATTGCCAAAAAGAGCAGCAAGCCAACAAAATAGGCGACAAATCTGCTTCTGCATGCGGGCAAAGGCATGCCAAGTGCAGCAGCACAGGACTGTCTAGCATTTGGAACGAGAAGAGAGGAAAGGAGAGTCAAGGAGAGAAACAGATACAGAGGCAATGCGACATGGCCACATGGCGACATTGCAACATTGCGACATTCGATCGCTGCCAAATCGATCCAGATACAGATACTTTAAATCACAATTTCAAACTGAACGCAAGCCAAACCAAAAGTTGCAAAAAAAAAAGCTGAAAAATAGCTGTGCGCACATGTCAAAGGCGGCAGCAAAAAACTAACAGCAACAACAACAACATCAACGACTTGGCAGCAGCATTTTATTTCAATTTCAATTGATTGTCGTACAATCGCCATGAATAATTCAATTTTACAATTGCATTGCCCCTCGCAATGGACGGCTAGAGAAAGATACATAGATACACACAAACACACACACACACACACACACAAAATTACACACACAGAGACAGAGTGGGCGTGAGTGCGAGTGCGAACGAAGATAGAGTAAGAGTAAGCGATACGGAACATATTTTAGCCACTGTTGATGTTGGGAGTGCTGCTGTTGTTGTTGTTGCTACCGCTGCTGTCGATGTTACTGGCGACAGTGAAAAATCAACAACAACAACAACAGTTTACGATGAAGACGACCACCTATTACACATGATACATACCAGATATTAAAGCACTATTCGTACTGCCAGAAACAACAAACTGAATCACAGTAGGAAATCGACTTGAGCATGAAATAATAGTTAACTATAGAATCTTACAGACGATTGCAATCTATCAACTTTGTATGGGTTTTTGATTATACAATTGCAATTAATTTTATAGCTACAAATGTTGATTTTTAACATAAATGCTGAATTGAGTTTGTTTAATTAACTAAAAAAATGTATAAAATGGTTGTTAAACTAGCATGATTTATTTTCAAGTGCCCTGTGAGAAACTACATAAAAAATTTAATTGATCTGGCAGTAATAGTTGCTCAGGAAAAGACTCAGAAAATACAAATTATTTAAAAGATAATAAATGATTAAAAAATAATTTTAAATTAAATTATATTTATGAATTTAAAATATATATAAACACTAAAATTAAACAAAAAATTAAATAATAAAATTAAAGAATAATAAAACTAAATTTAGATTTAACTGTTTCAAATTAATTTTAATTTTTCATATTAATAACCAAATGTTAAGTAGCTAATTCTTGGCACAATGATGTAACCCAGCTAAACTCAGCCCAATCCCATGAACTCTTAAAAATTCAACCACTCTCGCCTGCTAATTTCTCTGACACCGAACAAGAAATGTTAACAAATGATGCCAGATGGGTTTTTAACAAGTTCGGGTCGGGCCAAAAAGGGAAATGCATCAAAATATCATCTTGAACCATTAGCAAAGTTCAGTGTGCTGCCTTTATAGTTGGACTAGTTCATTCATAGTTTGATTAATGTGTTTATTATGCAACAATTATGTGTATAAACATTGCGCATTGAATTTTGTTTCTAGTTTCAAGAGCACGGCTCATGTCAAATTAATGAACTTGGCTCTTGACTTTGACACTTCATAAAGGTGTCGACGCTCAAGGATGTGTATGTGAATGTGAATGTGAACGGGAATGGGAATGGGAATGAGAATGGGACAGGACATGCTTTCGTTGGACTGTTCCTAATTTCATTTGGCTCCGATTTATGCAGAGGCAGGCGCTGACATCCCAATCCCTGACGCACATAAATCAACACACTGAAGAGCCTGTAAAATTTGCATAACTTAACTGACATTGAAATGCTTTGGAATCTGAATCTGGAAACTGAATTCGTTCTACTCGCAGCGAAAACTAGTTTGCATCCTGCCATGGGACACTCGTACTCTGGCAACCTCTTGCCTCATGATGAACGAGTGTCAACAAACAAATATATATACATATACTATATACATATATACATAGGTCGGCATCTGCGTCATCCATCTGTGCCGCACTGCGCCGCGCCTTTTGGGGCACATATTTGGCCAGTGATGTCATCGGCGCACATTTCTCCAATCTTCTCGCCAACTTCTCGCATAAGCTCGTAGCCCAATTTGTTAAGAGCGCGTGCTTCAGTTTCTGTTTCCTCAGCTCAGCTCAGCTCCTCTCCTCTCAGCTGCGTGGCGGCATTTGCTCAAAAGAGCCTAATAACAATTGTGCGATCTGGTTTAGCTCTTGTGCTTGTGCTTCACATTTGCTCCAGACGCTCCTCTTCACAGCTAACGAGCACATTTCACCTTCACCGAATGGCAAATGCCCTCAGAAAGCACCGAGGATCTGAGGCAGACTTTGTTTTAATCCAATCCCTACAATGTCCTCCTGTTCAACCTGTAAGTTCCTAATATTTATTTATTTTATTTACATTATTGTAGCCTAGACTTAATTGTAAATTACAATGTGGCTTATAGTTCCTAATATAATCCATTGCCTTAGCCTTATTTGATTGGACTCTAGAAAATTTTAATACTTTGAGCTTAAAACAATCTTTTGATATATAAAATTAAATTAAAAAATTTTAAATTTTTATTTTTTAAATATAATCATTTCATAATTTATTTATTAAGAGCATATTTCAAATAAATTTGATAAATTTACAAACTGTAAATATAGTTATTTATTGTTAATTATTGATAGCCAAATACTCAATACTTTACCAAGTAGAAAGGTCGCTAGCCAACGAAAAATCAGTCACAAAAAGAAAATAATATTGTTATTTTGTAAAAATAATTGTTACAAAATATAATTCTGATCTCATGCTCATCTCCAGCCTGTATGAAAAACCTAAAGAGATGCACTTAAGATAGAGTATGTAACAGATTTTTGCATTTGCCTGTGCAGGGCCTACAAAAATGTTAAGAAAATTAAAAATAATATTAAGAGAGTGACAAATTGGAGCGCCTTCAACCTGGCACTGGGTGTAAGCAGCGCGTACACCTCACGACACGGCATGTGGAAAGATTTTAGGGTTTGGCTTTAAGTGAATTTCATTTCGTTGCGCGACGCAAAAAAAAAAAAATTGGGTTACCCTATAAATCTCAGGCGGTATGAGATTCGTTTACGACTGACATTAATTGAATTGCGGGCTTATTTTTGGGGGTACCCTCGACTTTTGGCATAGCACTCGCTCCATTTGATTTATACGCAATGCGTAATCTTCTTTACAAATTGCCAGTTGAACTTGGACTGCATTAAGTTTGGTTTAAGGTTCAAATATCGAAGAGGAATCGCATATGGCACAGTGGGAATTGGTTGCCTCGCCCAGCTTTTGGTGCGGCTTTAGAACAAAGTGCAACCGAAATGCCACAAACAATTGCATCACATTTTCATCTCCCTCTCTCTGTCTCGCTCTCTCCCTCTCTCATTGTGCATTTGCAACTTTCTTTTGGTATGCTTAATAGTCCAAACCAACTGGGCTAGTGCCAGTTTCTGTCCAGAGAGTCCAGAGACTAGTCGGCCGCCTTTGGCAAGATCAAAGCTCGGCGATATAATTGGTCGTTGTTTTGTTTGACCGCAGATCTGTGCGCATTCACATCCACATCCAGATCCACATTCACATCCTCATCCTCATCCACATGTTGTTGCCTCTGCCCGCTTAATAATAATTCGTTTTGGCAAACAATGTAAATTCTTCATTAGCCTAGCTTCCTAATTTGCTGGGGGAAAGAACGTTCGGTACTTGGTAATTGAAGTCATGCCTGGGAGTAGGAGAAGATCTGGATAAAGGTATTTATGAGGGTTGCGCTGAAATTCGTTACATTTTCAAATTGTCTTTGCCTATATTGGAAAATGTGTCAGGTAACAACGTAAAAATTGTTGAGTTTTAATCAAAAAAACCATTCTGAAATGTAATTTAATGTCTTTGGAAAGTTTACTTAAAACACGAACAACTGTTGAATTGTAGTTTACTCTGCTCTCAGAGATTTGGAAAGTTCCAAGCAAGCAATCATGTCAACCATCTTTTTCATCGAATAAATACTGAGTATATTCTCCCAAGTCGCACATCCTCAAAGCTGCAAATTGCAATCGATGAGTTTCACATTGCACAATTGCATTAGACATTCTGGTGTGCATATTCGAAATGCTCTCACTGTCGCAATTTTTCACTCCACATGGTACTGCGGAATGCTCAGCTGATTGATCGATTGATTGAGTGATTGACAACGGCGCCAATGAAATCCAACTGTCGCTAAATAGTCGTACTCGTACTCTAAGTTCACGTTCTCTAATTAATTAAATGCCAAATGCCAAACATATCAAAATCAAATCAAATATGGCAAAATGTGCTGACTAAAGGTCCAAACCAGAACTAAATATAAATACTAGGCGGGGGGCTCTGAGGTTGGCAGAGGAGGGGCTTTGGGCTCGAGGAGTATATTACAATAGGAATTTCCTGTTTTATTTGCTGTTTATTTGGCCCGCTCTACGGTGTCGTCGACTGAGACTGCGACCATTCTTTACGAGCGGCAATAAATTTAACAATTTGTTTAGTGCAGACACACACAGATATACACTCTCTCACACACACACACATACACACAGATAGACACTGCACTAGAGACACGCAAAGTGTCTACGTAGCACCATATATGGAATACGGGGACCTGAGGCGCAGATGCCAAAAGCAAAGCAATTTGTCCAGCGGTAAACAAAAAACGCTTTGGGGCCACTTGGGAGACTGCGTCCAACTGGTCTGGTTATAAAACTTGAAGTCAATTGTTCTCAGACTGAGGAAATACCTCAAGTTATAGCCGTCGCAGAAAGCAAGAGTATCAAAATTGTTGATGATGCTGAGCTAAAGTTATTATCGGATAAGCAGATAAAGTTCTTCAAATTTGTATTAATTCTCAAAGTGCTATGCTTTAAATTCTAAGTGTATGTACTGTCTGAGTACTTTTCTAATTTAATTTAATAAAAATTCATATTTATCACCATTTTTCATTATTGGAAATTTATTACAATTAATTTAGAAAAAATTATGGCTAAAATTCAAAGTAGTAAAAGTATTAAACATTAAAATCAGTGTAAATTTATGGGGTTGGATACTGTGAAATTTATGGAAAATTATCCAAAAGTATTTTTAATATTAATGGATTTGAGAAAAACCTATTTTCGACTATGTGATTTAAAAAATCATTCGACAGGATAAAAATGTAAAATAAGATTGTTAAATTGTCAATAAAATTATATGATAAATAATTTTAATTTATAACTGAAAAGACAAAAAAGATATTATAAATTAACCTTGACATATGCAACTGTTTTGCTGGTCAAAATGTAACTGCAACTTTCTCTGCTGTTGCTAGGCAATGGCTAATACAAATTCGGCACACTGAGCTAGTGGGAGAGAGAGAGAGAAATGAAAGAATAAGAGTGTACTTGGATAACTTGTGGGAGAAACCAGGCGGGGTGGGGTATCCTCCGGTCAAGGGGTCGTCGCGACGTTTGGACGGCGTGGACATCTCATAGCAAAGGCAATATACAATATTTCTTAAATTAAATTATCAAAAAGAATTTCGCTAGTTGGCATGCCTAGCCCCATAGCAACAGCATGAAAGCAACAGCGAGCGAAAGATTTGCCCCGCCACGCCCCACAGTTACAGCTGCAGCCCCAAAAACCGAAAACCTGTCTTTTTGCGAGGGGCCGAAAAGAAATTCCGAAAATTTTCCCACACTTCTTGGCGGCTGGTGGCTGCTGAAGAAGAAGCAGCAAAAATAGTCAAGGAAGGCACAGGCACAGGCTGCACAGCTACTCATATTTGTTTATGGCCAGCTCGTTCTCTCTGTGAGTGTGTGTGTATGTGTGTGTGTTGCACATGTTGCATTTGCCTCCGTCTGTTGTTGATGAGCTGCATTATATGGCTGGCAGTATATCGGCATCCATCCACACGAGGCCGTGGCCAATATATGTACGTTGTATGTATGTGTATGTGGAGGCCGATGCTGCCAAATGGGCATCCACTTGTTGCCTGCTATTTACCTTTTGGTTCTGCTTGTTGTTGTTGTTGTTGTTGTTGCACTGCCTCCTTCTTGGCTTTTCACTTTGCCTGGCTTGTCTGTCTGTTTGTCTCATTGTTGCAGATACTTATACACTGCATGTTGTTATTGTTGTTGTTGCTGCTGCTGCTGTTGTTGTCTTCGCGCATTGACACCAATTCTATTTGCATATTTGCCCTTCTGTGCAACAAGTGGAAGCCAACTGAAATCGAATACTGTCTAGCAAATGCAATTTTTATAGATATTCAATTGTAAAACTTAATTCTGTTGACTATTATCGCAGCTCTTATGTCTTATCTATTTTTTTTTGAATACCCTGCAATCACTGTAAATTTAAAAAAATACCTTCAGGCAAATATAATTCATAGTTCAACAATTTAAGGACAACAAAAAAAAATTCCAATTTTCTTAAAAATTTATTTAGCAATTCTATAATTACTCTAAGTCTGCATTATAAAATTCATCATTTAGAGTATTAATAGATATAAAAAAAGATATCTATATTTAAAATTTTGTGAAATTATTGATTAAATTAAAATTATTAAATTAGTAACAATGACTATATAATTTAGACCAAAATTCATTAGACTACAAAAATGTTCTTTAAATCTTATAAAAATATTGAAATGTCCTGTAAATTTTATATAATATCTTTTACTTTCCATCAAATCGAAAAACGCACATTACGAATCGATTGGGAATTTTATTCTGACATTTTTCAAAAGATTTACAGCTTAAAGAAAATTATAATAGTAAATTAATAAATATTTTATAATATTTTTCATTATTTCTTATTATTAATTTTTCGTTGGGCGTTGACGTACTATGTATGTACGTTCAAGTGGTCCAAGCGACACCAAGCCTTAGCTTGTTACGCGCGGATAAGAAAACGAGTTCGCCGCGGGCGGACGGAAACGAGATGAGCGGCATGCAAATTAAAAGATCGCGAGGAGAGAAGGAAGATAGAAAGTTACGGACATAAAATATGAAATCGGATATAGAATTAAAGTACTAAAAAAAAAAAAAATAATAATAATAATAATAATAAAATACTAAACTAAGTATTAGCTAAATGGGTTAGTAGCAAAGTTTTTAGATTCGAAGTGGAGTTAGCTTCGGAAACAATATAAAAAAGTCTATTGTATTCCGAACACAACATTCTAAAAGGTTCATGCAATGCATAGTTAGATCTACAGATAGGAAGAGAAATAGGAATAAAATTTCTAGATACTACTCTACGAGGAACAGAAAAGTTGAGTTGTGACATTAATTCGATAGAGTCAATGTCACCACCAATAAGCTTACACATAAAAATAATACCAAGCATAATTCTACGATTTGATAAAGAAGGAAGGTCTATTAATAAAAGTCTACTAGAGTACGACGGCAGTCTCACGTCCCTATTCCAATTAAGGCCACGTAGTGCAAAGAGAGAAGAAAGTTTTTTTGTACCGATTCAATGCGACTTTGGTGCACAGTATACTGAGGACACCAGACACAAGAACCGTACTCCAAAATTGGACGGACTAAAGATATGTAAAGAGTCTTAGTTATATAGGGGTCATCGAATTCCTTCGACCACCTCTTTATAAAACCCAGAACTGACATAGCTTTATTGACCATCTTGGATATATGGTCGGAAAATTTAAGCTTGTGATCTAAGAGGATACCTAGATCATCAACAGCAGTAATCCTATCAAGAGGACCACCATACAGTGAGTATGACGCCAAATAAGGGTTAGTGCGGTAAAAAGTCATTACGTTACATTTAGAACAGTTTAAATTTAAAAGATTCACACGGCACCATGACTGAAAGGAGTCAAGATCTTCCTGCAATTTAATATGGCATGGCCAATCTTTATATTGCAGACAAATTTTAACATCATCGGCATACATAAGTACACGAGAGTGTGTTAAAACTGTTGGTAGATCATTTATAAACAGTGTGAAAAGCAAAGGACCGAGAGATGACTACCTTGGGGAACTCCAGAGGTAACCCGGAATGACTTAGAAAAAAAATTATTAAACAGAACTTTTTGAGTTCTGTGTTCCAAATAGCTTGAAATCCAGCGAATAAGGGTGGTCGGAAAACCAATTATGTCAAGCTTATGTAATAAAAGAGAATGATTGACTGAGTCAAAAGCTTTACTAAAATCGGTATAAATGACATCAGTTTGTTTGTTATTACGGAAACCACGAATAACAAATGAAGAAAGCTCGAGAAGATTGGTAGTAGTGGATCTGCGTTTTACAAATCCATGCTGGTGTGGAGAGATAATAGAACAACACAAGTGCTGTAAATGACTGGTTAAAATCTTCTCGAAGACTTTAGGAATAGCGGACAATTTGGAAATTCCCCTATAGTTTTTGGCGTCAGACTTACTTCCCTTTTTATGGAGAGGAATAATAAATGACTCCTTCCAAATAGTGGGAAAGATCGCAGAATCTAATGATAGAGCAAATAGCTTCAGCAGGGGTCCACATAAAGCTCTGGCCCCCATACCGAAGTACACAACCGGGAACTCCATCTGGACCAGGTGAAAACACCGGCTTGACTATCTCAAGATCACGAATCAGCGACTCCTCACTAATTAAGGGACTAAAAATACAGTTCGATCGAGGCAAATCAAATGGATAGGATTCAGAAGAGTAGTTAGACGAAGAGTAAGTAGTTTGAAAAAACGTTGCAAAAAGATCGGCGATCGCCTGATCAGTGTATGCCTTCGAATTTTCATAGGATAGAGAAGATGGATAGGAGGATGACTTACGCTTAGTGTTGACAAAATTAAAGAACTGCTTAGGGTCTTTCGCGAGTCGTACCCTACAGCGAGATAAATAATTTCTATAACACATAGCATTTAGCTCGGTGAAGTTGGCCCGAGCAATTAAATAGCGAGAAAATACAGAAGAAGAACCTGAGTCCTTAAACTTTTTATAAAGTCTGGATTTCAAGTTCTTTAAGTGAGAAAGTTGTTTAGAAAACCATGGAGGTTTATTAGACCTAGTCGGATAGGCTGAGGGAATGCAGGCATCAAAACATGAGTTCAACCTATTATAAAATAGATTGATGGCGATGCTTAAATCAGTACAGAAATATAAATCGGACCAGTCAGTTTGGCTAAGAAGCTCGTTCAATTTCGAAAAGTCAGCTTTACGAAAATCGCGAACTCGAACAGTTGGCGTAGAAAGAAAATTAGTTACTGATGTGCCAAGATCTATCACCAATTCTAAAGTTGGATGATATGGATCTTCAGGATATGTGAGTGGTTCGGTTCTTGACAGGACTACACTAGCCGGATCACAAACAAAACATAAGTCTAGCTGCCGGCTTAAAGAATTTTTAACGTGGTTAATTTGGCACAGAGATATGTCAAATAAACCA
Source organism: Drosophila suboccidentalis (assembly GCA_037043435.1). Taxonomy (NCBI): domain Eukaryota; kingdom Metazoa; phylum Arthropoda; class Insecta; order Diptera; family Drosophilidae; genus Drosophila; species Drosophila suboccidentalis. The sequence goes on from JBAMBK010001502.1 coordinate 161,348, forward strand.
TCGATAAAGCCATGTTCAGTCGTTGGGATTAAAGAATTTGACTCATTGTTCTGCAACCACGTTGTTCTTGGCAAATTAAAATCTCCAAGAACTATGAGGTGGTCTTTATCACAAAGGAGACTATTGACGGATTGAATAGCAGATAAATGATTAAGATAAACGGATATATCAGAAGATGGAGAAATGTATGAGCATGTAACATATAAAAATATGCCACGGAAACATATTTTTATAGAAATAAATTCAATGTTAATCGGACTAGCTGAACGTATTTCTTCTGAAGAGAGGTTAGAGTCTACAGCAATTAGAACCCCACCACCTCTTTGGGACGGACGATCAAGTCGATATGTTGTGTACTTCTCTGGAAAGATTTCCGAATCAAGAATATCCGGTTTTAACCAAGTTTCAGTAAACACAACAACATGAAATGGGAAAGTAAGACTGTCGACGTAGAGTTTGTTAAGTTTGCTACGCAAGCCACGAACATTTTGATAAGATAAAAGAAGGGAAGATGTTAGTTTTTTGAAGAAGAAGATGAGGAAGCTGCTATATTCTGTTGCACAGGGTCGTGGGGGGGAAGCCTAATCGGATTCCGATTTTTTATTTTGGCCTTGTACTCTTTTACCACCAAATACTCCGGCCAAAAGCTTGGAGAAGAAATAGTGGTAAAATGTACTGGTGGTACGTTGATCTTGAAAGATGCAACTTGCCTTTCATAAGAAAAATTGAATTTTTCCACCTTAACAATGGCATCGTTTATTTTGGCCTGAATAAAGGCCTTTACATCGTCAGATGTCGAATCAGGGGCGAGCCTGGAAACAAAAATCTGTTTCATTGGTGGAACCGCCACCAGAGGTTTAGAACCCAGAGGCGGAATAGCTGGCGTGCCATCACCTGTGGATTCTAGTCTAACCGGTGAACCGGCCGTAACTATAACTGGTGGAGGGGCTTTGTTGGATTTTGGTCTGCCTGTTCTTTTTTTTTAAATATTAAATATTAAATATTTCTTTATTTCTTCATTATTAAATAGTAAATATTGCTTTTAACTTAATATTAATGGCCGTGTTCACCAGAACAAATCAATCAGTAATCAAGTATAAGAAATCAAAAAATTTCTGATGGGCTTCTGGTGAACGCTTTGATGAAATTTTAAGGCAAAATCGAAGTTGTCATTTCTTCTTTTGTCAAAGTTTTTAATATTTAATAAAAAAAGTCAAAAAAGTTTGGCGTAAAATACTTAATGTAATGGGAATGAGCACAGCGAAAGGCCAGATTAAAATTAAAATAGATGATATGTTACATTAAACAATAACTAAGCCAATATTGTATGCGTATTTAATATTTTATATAAAAAAGTTTAAAGCACTTTTCCAAACCATATTCCTTAAAAATACGCAGATTCCAACGTCTTCTTTGCATTCTTTTTAAGAAGCCTAAATTAATATTAATAAAGTGGTTTCCTTGTTAGTTTTGTCCCATTTTTTTTCAAATCTTGTGTTTGTTGATTACGATTTGTTGTATCGATAACAAATCATCACAATCAGAGAATTTCAGCGTACTATTTTGGTGATGAAATTTTCAGTCATCATAATTACAAAATTTGAAATCATGATTGCTCATCACTGCCGTTCACCAGAATAATCATTCAAATTTCATCGATATTCTGTTGTCGATTTGTTCTGGTGAACACGGCCAATGAGAAAGAAACTCAAAATGTTCGACCTCGAATAAGAAATTGATTCTTTTTTGTTACCTTTTTATGTGTTGCACTATGCTGTTTATATTTTTTAGCCTGTCTCTGTTGATTGATATTGCATCATTCTTCAAGTCATAGCCAGCCATCATTGCCATCATCACAACCATTATAATCATCGTCATCGTCATCATCATCATCATTATCATTTGCGACACATTACAGAGATCTCGTTTAGCTACGCATAGTTTAGTTTATAACGTCGATTAGTTGCACTATAAGCAACACCTTTAACTGCCAACAAATTACAACTTTATCATGCCGCAAACGATGACGATGACGATGGCTATGACTTGGAACATTGCCATGCCCCTATCCATTCTGCTCTCCATCCGCTGTCTTAGCGGAGTCTGAGACCGAGCAGTTCGCATAATTAATGAAGTGCAGGAATGGCGGTGCAAGGCGAAACCGCAAAGGCAACTGCCGCGCGACACAAATGAAGCTATTGCCGACTGAGAGTAGTTGGCATCTGTGGCACCGTCGCCAGCTCCAGCTCCAACTCCAACTCCAACTCTCCAGCTTTAGCTCTGTCTCTAGCTCCTCCATATTTATACAGAGCGAACACGTTAAATAAAAGATAAGCGGCAGATGCGGCGAGTGTCACGCGCTCCATAATTGCCAGCTGATGTCTGGGCAGGATGTCGGGGTGTATTCCCAAACTCAAAAAGTCTTTGGTGCTATCCTTTGGGTGTCGCAGCATTTTGCCAGTCAAATCTAATAAACTAAATCCTCTGCCAAATTATAATAGTAGTGAGAAAGGAGAACATAAAACGACCGACTGACAATCCTTTCAGCTGGCGAGCAGTTAAGTAAGGGATCAACACAAATTCTCTTTTTTAAAATATATGCAGAGTTTAACATTGTAGAAAAATAGTATTTTCGTATTGTCACATATTATTAACTTATACAAAAGTAGGTTCATTAAATTTTTAAAAAATACTTGTACATCTTGTTTAGTTCCTTTTACCATATTTACTCTATATCAGATTCAATTTGCAGTTATGGCGACTTTTCAGATTTATTAATAAGTGTGTTTGTTTTTTTTAACACAAGGCATTTGTTGAAAGAAAAAATTGTTCATTATGAGATTAATTATTTAAAAATACAAATGTAAAATTAGATAAATTAAAAAACAAAAAATTAAAAAAAATAAATACATTCCAAAACCTTTAAACACATTTTTAAAAGAAGAGATTTTTGAAACATGACCAAAAATCCCCAGTTTCAGTAGATTTAAAAGAAAGAGAAAACTTATTTAAAAATAATATATAAATGTGGAGCGAAAAAAGTAATTTTAAATATTTTATTGTTTAATAAATATCTTAAAATTCGATTACTTAAATTTGTTGCTATATTTATTATATAATAAAAATATAATAAGTGGTTACAGTCAAGTAAAAATAGTTGGTTAATAAGTTGAAGTTTGCAGCTAAAACAAATTTGTAGTCCCTGTCGTCCCAGGATAATGGCAGCCATTTTTTAAAGTATGCTGCAAGTATTGTTTCCAATATATTATATTTGTTGATATTTGTATGCGTGTGCACGTCGTCGGATCGTCGTCGCTGTAAGTGTTCCCAAATGCATTTGTCAATGTCGCCAACGTGTCGCTTTGACACGAGCACTGAATGAAAGTCCAAGTCCTCCTTTGGCACACAAAAAAAAATTGAAAAAAAACTTGAAAAAAAAAATAGAAAACAAAAAAAAACTTTCGCCTGCGCCTGGTTGCATTGTTGCATGCAACTGAGCTGCGGGCAAGCGACGCGACGTGGTCATAGTTATAGTTTAAAGGAGTGACAATGGGCAGGGAGAGAGGGGGTGGGAGTGGAAGTGGAAGTTGAAGGTGGCCTACAGGTACTACGTAAAATGCGTGACGTGAAAGAGAGGCGTCTTGACTTGGTTTTCGGGATGCCCTATTCATAGGACTGGGGCATACAACAACATAACTCCAATTTGCAACATTTCACGTTCATGGCCCAAACAATAAATACGTTTTGGGGGCAACCAGTTAGTGGCAAATGAGTTATGACTGTTGCACTTGGTACCGACACATTAACAATGTTTGACGAATGGCCAAAAAACAAAAACGGTCAAAATGGGGCAACTGAAGAGTTGTCAGTTCTCAGCAAATCCCAAATAGATCTGAGATCTAAGATCCCAGATCCCAGAGGCAGTTCTCGTATTTGGGTTGGCAACTTGAGCTCTACCTCTGCAATTACACATATGCACATACATATGTATTTATGAGTATACTCAAACACTCATACTCGTACTCGTTTGCATTACGCACTTGTCGCTCTAAGCTGATCCAGCTTTGCCATGCCTGATTGCCATCGCTATGAGGCAGCATCGTAATTAAAATGAAATCAGCATACGGCTTAATTTCGTCTTCTTCACTTTGAAAACTCGAGCTCTCGCGGATTTTAGATTTCGACTTGTCCAACTGCTTCTTGTTTGTCTAATGCGTAACATCGTTTGCCATCTATCCTCCCCTCTCTATCACATTCTGTCTGTCTTCCCTCTCTCTCTCTGTTTTATTAGCCAGTCTCTCTTGCTCCAAATCTGTCCGTTCCCATAAATCTGTCTGACATTTTGCATGCCAGTCATCAGCTCTTAACTCACTGTGGATTAATTTAAATCCTTTTTTTCCGATTTACTCAGGAATTTTTCTAGCCAACTCTTATCCCACTCTTACCGTTATCACTTATCGCATTTTTTACGCTTTTTACTAAGGAATTCAACGCTTTTTAATGGGTTAATCACACTATTTGAATAACATGATTAAAATCAAGTTTATTACAATTTTTAATACTTATAATAAAAGGGCTCAACAAATAGAGACAAGTTTAAGGTAAGACATGTAACATTTCAAAAGTGAAAAGATAATTCTTTATTCAAAAATAAGTAAATTTATAAAAATTTCAGAAATGTTTTATAAATTCGGATTATTAAATTTAGTTTTAATTAATTTAATATTACTTATTTTTAAGATTACTTAACTCTTACTTAAATTTTTACATTTATTTTGGTCAACTGTAAATAAAAATAAATAAAAATAATTAAATAGAAAAAATAAATAAGATAAAAATTGCACAAGATAAAAACTGCCTAAGTTCAAGTATTCTTATTTATTATTAATGAGAACTATGGCATTATAAAACCTAAATCTTAATTAATTTTTACAATCACTGGCCATTTTAATAATAACATGTATAGAGTTAAGTTTAGTCCCTGGTGTTTTCACAAGTCCAAAAATGTTTTGATGGTCTGGTGTTTGCCTTATTATGTTGACAGTTTTGTAATTGATAACATGGACTAAACTGTCATAAACTGTCGTAAACGATGTACAGAAATGATCTTGATCTAGATTGTCCAATACAGACGTCACATGGAGCAAGTAATTTACCAAAAATGATTGAGAATGAACTTGTTGCATTTGCCGCCACTGCAGTGTCTGGCTGTTGACTAAACTCGTAAACAACGATCAGTTTGAGAGTTGTGCGATCTGAGAGATGAAGAAAGAAGCACTGGCAACTCTCAACTGGCTACCGGGTGAACGTGTAAGGAGAACCCAAAAAGCTAACAACTAGAGATGCCCCCTAGGCGCTGCCGTTGTCGTGAGTCGAGTCCATTTCAAAACAAATAAAAAGACAGCGCAAACGGCTCTGGAGATCGACCTGGGTATCATCGATCATCGATCATCTGCGCCGCGCTCTTAAAATGGCTTCCAGCTGCGTAGGAAAACACCATCGCATGACCAAATCACAATCCTAAGTATTCGATACTTTCTTCTTCTCTGCTCGAGTTGTGATTGCGTTTGCAATCCAGCGACAAGTTTTTCTTCTCTCTCTCCTTCTACTTGTCTTTTTTTGGTTGATTATTATTATATATATTTTTTTTTTATGATTTTTATTATTAAATATCAACGTCGTTTGTCGTTAGACAATTTTTCGTTATTTATGAGCTCAAGTTATGCCTTTTGGGTGTTATAGAGAACAGCGCAAAGCGAGAGATGGAGATAAAGTGACAGAGACAGTGATAGCCAGAGTGGTTCGACCCGACCCCATACTATACATACATATAAGCAATGCCAATTAATGACCAAATTAGTGGAGGCACTCATGGACAACACTTGACCGCTTATGGCACGGGATTTTCTACTGATTTGGTTCGAATTGTGATTTATTTGAGCGCAATGTGAAGGCTCGCTTTGATTTCTTTGTTAGTCATCGTCATCGTCGTTGTCATCATCATCATCCTCCTCAATGGCGAAAGTCCGTTGAGAGGAACAACCAACAGCCGACATAGAGAACCAAGTGAAATGAATACGAATACGAATACGCACTCACAAAATCGAATCGCATTCAATGTCAACGCGCCTGCCATATGCCATATTCATAGTTCTCGGCTCAACATCAAAGCGATGCCTTTCATTTCCCCCTTCGCAAAAGGACACCAAATCAAGCTATCCCACATCTCAGTCTAACATTCAGTCAGTCCGTCAGTCTGCCAGTCTATCAGTCTCTCCGTCTTTCAGTCTGTCTCTCTGGCACGTAGTAAAAGCTGACAGACCATACAAGGGCCCAACTATTGCTGTGAAATATGATGTGGACTAACTGCTAGTTACCAGCAATAAAGAGTAATTAGCGCCTGGCATTTAATATACCAAATTTAGCACTATCAATAACTGTTAAATACTTACTTACAATGTTAACCCTTGCTACTCACATTACAACAATTTTATGGCAGCTTTTTTTACACCTGATGAAGTTGTATTTAACTTTAGGCGAATTAGTATTTAAATTATTTACATGTTACTTTGTAATGGTAACATTTACATAAGCTTTCATTGCTGTAATTACTATTCTGTAACTGTTATTGTCAATTATTTGTTACTTGTAAAATATCTGATTGAGCCAAAAACAAACAAAAAATGAGCCAAATTGACTAAGAAAGAGCCAATTAAATAAAACATATTTCGTTCACAAACACTTAAAGCAATAACATATTTTTCCAAAGGATTTTACATTTTTATCTTAATCTAGTGATTATGTTAAAAAATATAAAAATAAATATGTACTTCAACCTAAAACTATACAAAATAACTGATTTTGAACTGATGAAAAAAATAGCCAAATAGAAAAAAAGTGTCATTGCGCCAACAGGAAAAAAAGAGCCAATATTGTTCTAGTGAACTTTATAAAAATTAAGTGAGTTTTTTGATTAAAATAATGTGGGTAAAACGTAGAGGGTATTTCATGGTTCATATGTGCAACGGCCTCAAAAATAAAATCGCTTATTAATTCCACTAGAACAATATTGCCAGATCGGTAACACTTCGCTGTGAACCCATCGCAAAGTATTTTGGCTATGACATTTTGCTTGTATGGGATGGGTTCTCTATAGGTTATTTGCTTAGTGTTAGAAGTCTGAATGGCTGCAATCAAAACTTCAAATGAGACATTCATGCCCAACTGAATTGAATGAGTTCGGCTGCATCTTCCAATGAACTGAATGAATAAATTGAAACCGCGAGTCGATGGCCCAGTAGCTAGTACTCTAGTCTTTAGTTATTATATTATAAGGAACTTATGTATAATAATTAAATAAATAATAATAATAATAAATTGAAACCGAGAACTTCACATTCAAAAAAGGCAGACTGAATTGAATGACGAAATAACTGAAAAAAACGAGTAAGAGGGACAAGTGCCGTAATTTTAGTTTCTTTTTAGTTAAAGTAAAAACCTAGTCACGAAAACATTTCTATGCCCCAAAATTCCTGATATCCACTTTTGTGACGAATAATATTAAGTTTTACACATAAATTATTTAAAAAAAAAAAATTGTATTCTGAGTACTCTGAACATTTTTGCATTATTCATTTCATTCGTTTCTCGTTCACTCAATGCCGTTCATATGAGTATTCAAAGACAGTCTGAATATCGTACTTGAAAAGTCTACACTACTAATACTTAAATAATTCATAATTAATAAATTATAGGTTTTATTAACACTTTCTTACAAGTACAACAATAAAAACTAATACGCATAATTTAGTTGTTAGTTGAATCCAAAAATAACTCGTATTAAAAATGATATTTAATAATATTTTTCCCACTCTTTTTTGCACAACTTTAGTGCTTGGACGATTTGCAGGCACTGTAAGCGATCATTTCGATTGATAAATTTCATAGTTGTAGTTGGTAAAGTGTTATTTAATTTTCCTGTTGGCAGCACCGCAATTCTTCCTGACGATCCTCCAGTGACGGTTGTTTTCATAACTCGCTTACAAATTGAAAAACAAATTACTGTCATAAATGTCAGCATTACAAACATGACGGCAATCAATACATCAACCTGTTGTCAGTGCACAAAACACACAACAAACAACAAACAACACACAACAAAAGACAACACAACACAACACAATAAATTATGACAGTTTCGAGTGCATAAAGTATGAAAAAACTGAGGTGACTTTTTTCTGTAACTTTTGTTCCCTCTCTCCTCTCGCTTCTTGTTGCAATTATAAACGATCAACTGGCGTCAAACTGAGCTGCATCGAATGGCCAACACATTCGAGAAATTCTACAAATGGCTGAAAGCCAGTGAATGCATTTAATGAAATCAAGAACAGCGCCAAGCAAAAGGTAGCCACAAAAAAACTACAACTGAGCTACAACTAAATGATTACAAAAATCTAAATTGAATTTTGCCATAAATTGAATCAATGGCGACGTCTCCGGACTTGGCACAGCCGGATCACTCGCAGCTAATCCAAACATGGAAGATCTCAGAATAACCGAGTGCCCCTCGACTCTGCGACTGTATAAATTCTAAGATGAACGCATTAAATATATAAAACGGCAAAAAACATCAATAGAAATGAAGACTGGTGGCAACATAGAATAAGCTCATACTCTTTAAAATTCATAATTTGTTTAAAATATAATAAACCAGGCAAAACTCTAATATATATTAAAAAAGTAAAATAAAATAAATATTATGTTGAATATAAAAATACTTAACAAATCTTCATGCTAAAATTATAAGGTAAGTTGTTAAGATATAGAGGCAATATTTAATGTTAAAAATATGCATTTATTATAAGACAAATATAAAAATGTACATCATAAATAAATTGTTTTTTCTTAATAAATACAAATATTTGCAAATATGCAAAGTAGAAAGTAAATACGAAGTATATTTGATATATTTTTAAGAATATTTTGTTTATTAAGTGTTGCAGTCCATTTTGCATAGCTAATATACCCTATACGACCCATTTACTTGGCATTAAAGGGCATATAAAGCGTTGGGTGCTATTGTAACGGTGCAATGCTGAGATTATCTAAGAGACTAAGCTTGGGATCTAAGCTTAAACAGTCCACAGAGACGTAGTTGGAGTTGCAGTTGCAGTTGCTATTGAAGATGAAGTTTGGGGACGGAGACAGAGATGGAGACGATGACTGTTGGCACTTGTGGAGCTCACATTCGCAGCGTGGCAATCAATAACTTAAATTACAAAGTAATTGCACTGGCATTCACAGCACGCTGTAGCAGCTTCTGATCCAAGCGTCCAAGCGTCCAAAGAGGAGCAGAGGGACAACAAACTGAAGCACCTCTTAACTGCGGCTCTCAGGCGGCGGCTGGCATCTGTGCCTCATCTCGTCCCATCTCGTCTCTCTATCTGTTCATTCTGTCTGTCTGTCTGTCGGTCAGTCCGTTTGTTTGTCGTCACAAATGTTACACTTGATGGTAATGATGATGGACAGATTGGTACCAAAGTCACTCAAAAGCGTTGCCGTTGCCAAAGCTCCCAGCTACCAGATATCTCTCTGATCTCTCAGCTTAGCTTGGGGCCGAGCCAATCCGGTAGCCGCTCTGTCAGTAAGTTGAAAATTGTTTTAAAATTGCTGTTACATGTCTGAATGCAAGCAGATTGAATTACAAGCTCACCGCGCAACTGTTCGAACCGCCCTCCCCCCTCTATCTCTCTGTCTCTCTCTCTCTTTACCTCAAATAGCCTGGCTATGGGTAACTGCCGTGTTTCCAGTCCAAAATTAAATATTGCACATGTGCACAGCACCCCAAATATGATCGCGATTACGATCTGAAAATCAGTCAACGCTTTTATGGTATAATCTAATTTTAAGTGTTGACACATTCGATTCGCACACAGCTGATCGATAAAGAAGCAAAAAACTTAAATACAAATATATATATAAATACTTACATATGTAAAAGTTAAAAATAAAAAGAAATGTTTTGTAATAACATTAATAAAATTAAAAACTATAGCTAGGCATTTTTATAGAACCTTTACTGAACTATTGATAAATATTATATGTTAAATTACTTAATTTTGAAAATTTTTATACTTTAAATAAGAGGTTAACTAATGATATGTATTTTGTTAATTATGCTTAAAATTGCTCTAGGAATCAGGATAAATAATTTATTACATAAAGTTGGGAGTTAAACAGATGATGTACAAATTAGCAAACAAAAACAAAAATTTATATATATATACAAAATTAAAAACTATAGCTTAGCATTTTTATAGACCCTTTACTTAAATATTAATATGATTAAAATTTATTATTAATATAATCAATTGCTTAAGTTTGAAAATTTTAAAAATTTAAATTAGAATGCGAGCAATGATATGCATTAAATTAGTACTGCCTTCATCTATGAGTTTCAAATCAGCAATCAGTCTTTAATAAATTACCATATTAACATATTAGGCTAGGAGTTAAACAGACTAATAAAAAAAAAACATCTTTACGAGGTAAAAGTCAAGTGACGAAAACATTTTCATGTCCCAAAATTTCTGATATCCAATTTTGTGACGAATAATATTAAGTTTTAAATATAATTTTTTTTAAAATTAAATTTTTGTCATTCGGAAAATTGCGCTAAATTCTTCATACCTAATAAATATTACTTTTTAGCGAAGTGCCGAGTGACAAAAATTTTATTTTAAAATATTTTTCCATTCTTCCTGTATATATTGCTAGTCGCCTTTCGCACCCTTCGTGGTGCTTTCGTCACTAGCGCGGACTGCCGTTCGCAGTGATGATAGATGATACATACAGTTATAAGTACGTAACTTTTGATATCTAAGAAGTTACTTTAATCCAACACCGAATCATTGCATGAGCTTCATATATTAACCAGCAGATTATTACATTTATTTTTATATTTATATTTTATTTATTTATTTGACAACGACTGAAATAATTTGAGCAAAAAATAGAGCATTACCGATTAAGTTTTAAATTACATTTTAAATTCTGAAACAAGTTAAGTGATTTAAAATGTTTGATTGAAAACAGAAAAGATATTTTGTTGGCAAGTTTAGGGTCACTTATAACCGGATAATCTGGGAACCTGGAAAAATGCAATGGACTGAAAGACTTGCTTTTCTTTAGCTGAGTTTGTTCTAAATATTTGCAATATTTTTATTGATAATTTCTCAATATTGAAACTGAGATATTTAAAAATGTGAGCACAGTGATCGGACCATATTTAAAAGGCAGCGGGACTGACTGTGAAATTATGGCACCAACTGACCGTATTTGGCTAAAAGTGTTTCGGTTTTTGGTGCGGACATGAACTAATGCATGATTTATGGCTGCTATTGAAAGCTGGAATGGACCATAAAGAAGTGACACGTTGGCGCACACACAACTCGGCCAACATCAAGTGGCATTACAGGGTGCAGAAAGTGAGAAATCAAAGCGCATTAAATATATACATACATAGATGTATCTAAGTAATATATATGAAAGTTCTGTGCATGAAAAGCTTATGATAATCCTGGCGTGAGTAATGCCTAAGCCACAAAAGATGATTCCCGGAGTGTGAGCAATAATAAATTTCACTTGTAAGTGTAACAATTTGTATGTTAAACGCGCCCAGAAACTGTAGCCTACAGTTGAACCCCAGGCGGTAACCGGAGAAGGTGGAGAGGCAGGAGAAGGTGGAGAGGGAGGCAACTGGAGTGCAGACAGACAGTGTCCCGGGGGAGTCGTTTGTGGCGCATCGCAGCAGTTGTTGCAGTTGCTACCAGGCGGCGCATCTTGGCGGTTGCATTTGAAAAAAGAATAGACAATTGTTTGCTGCCGCATAACAAGTTGAAGGCAACAAGTCCTCCAAGTGTGGCAGGGAGCAGAGTGTGGGGCACTGGCAAACTCTGAGAGCTGAGAGCTAGGCAAAAAAAAAAAGAAACAGCAAACAATATAATAATGCCGCACGGAGCGGGTAAAACGCGAAACGCGAAACGCAAACTGAACCGAACCAAACCGAATGAAAATAGATTTGTATCGAGAGGCGGCTTCTCTGAAGCGCGCCTTGCGATTTGCAAATATTTTGTCATTGTGTGGCGAGATTTATGGAGTGGAAGCAGCAACAGCAGCAGCAGCAGCAACAGTCGAAGAGGCAGGCAAAATGCTGCACACTCGACGATTGTTTCCAGGAAAAACTTTGGCCAGCAAATATACCGCTAGGTAGGTTACTTAGACGCAGACTCCGACTTCGAGTCAGACCTAGACTCAGCACCGTCGAGTGTCAGCGCATGACTATGTGACACAATTCTCACTCACCTGACAACAGCAGGCTGTGCAACTTGCAACTTGCTGCATGCAACAGCTACATCTCTCATGGTGGGGGCAGCAGTAAGTACGAGCATTACCAGCTCAGCATGTGCAATGTGAATGTGTCACGGGGCCAGCACGCTCAGCATCCACCATAACCACGATCAACATCCCCATCTTCGAGCCGAAACAACAGCCGAAATAACAGTCACATTTCGATGACGATTCCATTTGCGGCATGCCAAGTCTAGAATATGGCTAAAACTGAACGAAGTTTACCATTTAAAATAAAGCAGATACAATATAATCAGAGAAAATCGTACTTTAAATTTTTTAATATTCAAAATTAGCTTAATTTAATTTTCATGACTTTTCCAAAAATCAACTTAATTTTTCCATGTTAAATATAATTTAAAAATTCTTTAAAATTAAATTATAAATATGTATTTTAATCTAAATCTACTAAATTACATTTACTAGCTTGAACTTGTTAAATACATTTATGCATTGTTGTATACATAAGTGTTAAAATCTGAAGAGTTTACTTAAGAACATTTTATAAATATTATATAATATTAAAAGGTGTTCTTTGAGAATTCTGGTACTTCGCTTAGAAAAATCGATTGAAGCTTTATTTATAAATAATTCGTTAGCAATGTCTTATTAACTAAAGTTTTACCTATCTATACCCATTTTCCTAAGGTACATACATTTAAGAAATGATTCTTGATAATATAACAACCAGTAATTCACAATTATTATCAATATTAATGTAATTCTTACACTTCTTTCAGAAATATTGTTAAACACTCTATATTAATAATCATAAAGCATAGAAAAAGATCAAATTAATTCATGTATTTATTACAAACTAATCAAATAATAAAAAATTAATGAAATCATTTTAAAATGAAGTAATTGATATACCATTATCTATTTTATAGATAGAGCAGTCTACATTCTAATGATTAACCAATCACAAACTGGAAAATTGCCGCCGACGGCATTCGGAGTAATCGCATTGGCAGTCCAAGCAGCACTTGTTCGCTCCAATGAAGACAAATGACCAACATGCAAGCCATTACTTATCCACACTTAACACATCTCTGGGTAATCAGTCTGACTGTGTCTGTGCCTGTGTTTGTGTTTGTAGTCAAGTTTGTCGCCTAAGTCTTTCGTTTTGTGCGCTGACTAAAAGGTGTTGCACTGAGTAATTGGTCAATGCGCCAATGTGATTTGATTAGCATGTAGATCATCATATGATCATCAGAAATGTATGTGATCAATGTTGCCACCACATATATAATTGTTGTTGTTGCTGTTGCAGCTGGGGAGCGAAACTGACAGACACAAATAGATAAATTGTTTTGGCGAAAGATTGGCTCCACTCAACGGGAGACAGAAGCATAGGTTATGTATTCCCTCCCCGGGCTACTCAATGGCAATGCCTGGCAACAATTTAGCGCTCCACGGCAGTTTGTCGCCATTAGCGTCGAAGTGAAATCAAATGCTCCATCGCAGTCAACAGGCAGCAGGCAGAAGGCAACAGGCAGAAGGCAACCTGGCCTCGGAGTCTTCCATCTGATGTGGCCACAAATCTGATCGCCTGTGACGGCATTAGAAATACATACAATACAAAAAGCAGACGCGACGCAACCATACATTTGTGTCATTTGTATGCAAGAGTAACAAGCGAACAAGCCAACGATCTTCCAAACGATCCGGCCGATCCAAGTCGCGTCCCAGCAGATTAGCAGGCCAGCGACCAGGCCAAAAGACCGCCCCAGAGTTCCAGTATGTGTGTGTGTGTGTGTCAGAGACAGAGCTAGATAGACTTGGACAGCGCCAGAGAGATTCATGAGCACACACAATGAATGGCTGTCGGAGCTGCCGATCAGATCGATGCCAGAGCTCCATCGATTTAATTACAACAAACGCGTCAGCAAATTGCCTGACGCGAACATTTGCACACTTTGAAAGCAAAGCAAGCAGCGGAATCACAAAAAATAAAATACAAAAAAAATATATATGTATCTAAGAAAGTTAATATACAAAACGGCGACGTTTAAATGCGCTTATATTCAGTAAAAGTTCCAAATTTAGTGCAAAATAATTCATAATTTCAAAGACGATAAAGTATTTTTGATCAATCCAACTTTTATATAAAATTCATCAAGTAATTACTTTGAAAATAAATTCAATTTACACATTTATTTTTCATTTTTAAGCCCAATTGTATGAAGTAGTTCTAAGAATCATATGAAACTATTGTAAAATAAAAATAAACAAAAATTAAAACCAATTACTTGACTTAGGGACGTTTTTTCAATGTCCACATAAATTTTATCTGTACTCTACGTACCGTACTATACATGATTATTCTGATTACATTTGCAAAATTAGAAAGACATTTGAAATACCTTTTGTCAGAGTATACAAAATAAAAGCAAATGCTGACATCGGTTTGTGTTGCCGGGTCTGGTCTGGTCCGGGAAGCCTAACCACTAACCACTAACCACTAGACACTAGTTGCACTCCACTCCACTCCAGCGGCTGTCCAGAGGTCCACATCGACGACGATGAGCACATTGAGGTCCAGGTCCAGTGCAAGTCCATCGTGTACCTTGAGCGCCATCGAGTTAACAGCAAGTGGCGGTGAAATCGCTTTGATCTAAACTCAAATCTTTGTTTTGTTGACTGTTTTCCAGCTGCGCTTTTGGCATTGCCCTCTTCTTGTTATTGTTGCCCGCTGTTTCAAGTGGTTCTGCCTCTGTTTTCCACCAATCGAAATCTCCCCTCATTACCCTCTCTTCCAACACAATGTTAAATGCCACCAGGTTCACTTGCTGTGATTGCAATTGAATTACACACACACACACACACACACACACACACACACAGTTTGTACTCGTATTGGATGAATGACATTGACGGCACATTTGTTGTGAGTGTGAATGTGTGTGTGTGTGTATTGGATTTGGTATCGATACGTATTGAAGGTGTGAAAGGTGTTTAGTCTTGACTAATTGTTGGATTAAAGTGACGAATACAAAGTAGAAATGACTTTAATGCTACCAACAAGTTTAGTTCCAAAGCTGACAAATGAACAGACTTTTACAGCGAATTATAAGCGATTAAATGTGTCTTTTAAATAGAACACTATATTTGCAGTCTACTTCCTTTTTTCTTGTTAGCTACGAATCGTTTGTAATTCCCAAATGATTCTGAAAGAATATATACAGATTTCGCGATGAGATTAATGTAATTTTCTTTAAGGTAATCTCATTATTTTCATTTTTTGTACATCTGGCTTACACTTTTTTTATTGAATATAATTTGTAACATAGTTATAAATAGTTTGTGAGGCGTAAAATATAATATAAAGGGCCGATTTTTACAATGTCACAATAAAGTTGAACACAGTAATAGTTCACATAGGATAAGTCAAATTATGTGTTCCATTAAAAATTTCAGTTTTTCAATCAATTTATAACTCTATTGTACGTATACATCACGTGAAATTGTCAATGGAAAAAATGTTCAAATTGTGGCAACGCTGTACTTGGGACGGCTTTGGAGCAGTGTAGCCTAAAGCCTATTAGAGTTTGTTAGAAAACACGAAGTCGGATGCAATCACTAAAGGCACACGGATGGGAAAAAGATATTTACCAGAATTCTTTTGCGGACAGGTAACGCAATCGAGGACATGCCTGTGTAATGTAGAATCTTTTAATAAATGTTAATAAAAGATTGATCTGGTATTATTGACTCTTTCCATGCCTACTTGGGTATTTTATTTATTTGACAAGTTGTCTATGTTGTTTATATGTACATTAAAAAAACAGCCCTAAATATGACATTTGATTGTTTTTCCTCGATTAAATAATTATTTTATAATTAAGTTTTCTGTTATTTGAGATACGTGTATAAATATAAAAATAATTTTCTTAATTTACCTAGTTACCTAGTTTTCAGTATTCAGTACAATAATATTGAAATCAATTCAATAGCATTTCAAGTTATTTCGATTGTGTTTAAATTCAAGCCTCTTTAAATTGTAATTTTTAAATGGCAAAGATCAGCAAATCAACAAAATGTAGAATCGCACAAATGTCTATGACGAAGTATTGCGAATTGTCAAAACAAATTGATTGTTAAATAATGAACTATATATTGTTTGAAATGAGTTATGCGTAGCAAATGCTGCAAACATAATGAAAATTGTGCTGACAGTTTGGAAACAGAGTCAATACATGAATTGTTTCGTTGAGTGGCAGACAGAGAGGGTGAGAGAGAGAAAGAGAGAGAAAGAGAGAGAGAGGGAGAGGGAATTGCATAATCCTATTCCTGACTTGTACAACATTATTTATGGGTTTACTTTTATATCGTTTTGTTTCACTGGCTAGACAGAAGGTCATTGTCATTGGTAGCTATGGAACTGTGCCATTATGTGTGTCGTCGCTTCCTTTTGTTGTTGCCCAAAGCGAAACGGGCATTAATCAATAAATTTGTTTGACTGCCAGCGACGACACACCGCATTGGGAACTTCTCCAACTCCCTTCTGTCTCCTCTCTGGACATGGAACGAGGCAGCATCAGGACACATTGTTAACTATCTGAGCTGCGAAACAAAGCGCAATGTTTTTCTAACAATAAAAGCTAGATAATGGCTTGTGCTCTAGGCCTGATTCTCAAAATATACGTATGTATGTATGTATGTGTTGTATCTGTGCCCTTCTTGTTGTGACACAAAACTGAAATTGATGACAACAAAAGTCAATGGAGCGGGCGGATCGGAGCAAAGTCAAAAGGGCAGCTGCAATCAGTACAAATCTCAAGTGGTAATCAAAAGGGAGAGAGAGAGAGTGAGAGAGAGAGAGAGAGAGGGGTTGTCCTACTAGAAAACGGTAGGTGTTGCTGGAATATAGATAGTTACTCCTTCAGTTACGACCCATTAAACAGCAGCTCAAATAATGATAATGTGCGAATATCCAAATCATTTATAGAACTAACCACCGCGTTAATGGATCCAATTGTTGTTGTCTGACGAAACATCTTTAATTTACGGCTGTTGAATTGTATTTTCTAAAATTCTATAGTTTTAAAAACAGGCGTATTTGATTTTCTTGTTTAAGGTTTAACCTTTCTCTTATTTGTTTTTCTCGTAGTTGTTATTTCAAACTTAAATATAATTTTTATACATTATTTTAGTGTTTATGTTATTGTATTTTATGTTAAGTATATAAAAAAAAGATATTAATATGGAAATTTACTTTCTTGATTAAACATTTAAAAAAATATATATATTATATAACAAAAAATATGTTATATATTTAGAGTAATTTTTTATTTCCAAATAATAAATTTGCTGGAAATATGTTTCATATTCCAGAAACATTTCCTTACAATTCTGAAACTTATGTACCTAAAAGTTGTTCCATTTCTCAACTCAATTCCAGCATTAAAATTGTGATAAAAAAGTTTCTTCTGTCATGCTTGAGTTTGGTGTTTTAGAGGTTGCGATTTTCACTTCTCCTTTGCACTCCTGTACTCTTGACCAAGGAGTGTGGGGAGGAGGGTTTGAAATTCCCCGATTATGCCGAGTCGTACGCATGCCAAACATAGTCCGAATATCTGAGCGTTTAAAGGAGAGAGAAAAAAAGTGTGAAACGCATGCGCATGGCAGCGATTGTGGTGCGATTGTGGTGCGGTGGTGTTGGAGTAGTCAAGCCGTTGTTGCTGTTGTTGCTGCCTGACGACAATGGAGCGACTGTCGCCTGTTCAGTTCAGTTGAGTTTAGTTTAGTTCAGTTGGTTTGCTGGAGAGTTCAGAAATGGTAACAAACGATTACATCAATTTATGCGAAGAAACACTATAAAGTAATTTTCAGCTCAAAATAGTAATGGAGCAGTACTTGGAGCCAATGCAATGGCCAATAGCTATTGTCCAGCTGCCGTTACCAATTTGGTCCATTTGTAGCTGCAACTGCAACTGAATCTGTATCTGTATCTGTGGAGTTGCAGTTGTATCTTTATATTTATATTTATCTGTTAGCGCTTTGATGAGTGTTTGTGGTAATTGTTGTTGAGCTTAAGCCCGGGGCATGTATTAATTAAGTTGCCTCTTGGCATTGCCAATAATAATTCAAAATGTTTTGGCTACCAGCAACAATTGCAAACATGCAACAAGCTTCGCTTGGCAAATGCGCAGCGGCAACATGTTGCAGCTACCTGAACATGCAACCAAAAGAAGCGAAGAAGCAGCTGCATTGAAATCAGATAAACATGGCGCGTAGTTTGCACTAATAACAACTCAATAAATAATAAATGCAACATTCACCGCGCAGCCACACAATAATAAACATGCGCATCTTTATTTTTATTTTTATTTTCACTATTTTTCTCCACTTTTTTTTTATATTTTTTATTGACTTTTTACGCCTTATTTGCCTGTGCAAATTTTTCTTTACGCTTATTTTTTGTTTCCCACAGCCGCCGACGCCGACAACGGAGCAACCTGCAAATGGGGCTTCCCCCCAGTTCGCCCCTCGTTTCGTCTCTTGTTCCTCCTCTCTTCTCTCTCCTCTTTCCGTTCGCGACTCGATCTCGTTCCCAATTGCGATTTGTTGCCGGCAACATTTTGTGGCAATGGCAATCAACTGCTGCAGCAACATTTTGTTGTAGTCGGCGTAAAATTTATGCTAATATCCATTATGTCCAACATGTTATACTTTCATTACCCTGTAGTTATAGCTCTATTGGGTATGCTGGCCCACACATTACTTTTATGTCTGGTACACAATTCTTGCATATTCCTTTTCAAAAATTTTTTTTTTTTACAATTATAAGCATGCTTTATAGGTGTAAGACTAAGTTATTATAAAGATTTCTATACTTTAAACATTCAAAAAAATATATATTGCAGGGTGCCACAGAAATCGCTTTTGCTTGAATTTCCCTTAAATTTCATACAAATTTAAGTGAAATTATTGTTATTGTTATTGAAATTTCATAAATCTAAACTACAACAATAACAAACTAATTAATTTTTAAAAATCTGTCGATGTTTTCTGAAGTGATGGTCTTATCAAAAAATGCCATGTCATTTATACAATTTATATACAGGCCTGTTCCGGTTTTCTTTTTCGGCAAGATTTTGTGGATTGAATTCACTTGACATCGAGCTAGTGAGTTTGAATTCGGAAGGGTTAAATCGATGATTTTGGCATGCTTAGCATAATATTAAAGTGAAAATATTTATAAAATACTTCAATGTTTTAGGAACATTACTACATTATCAGATAAAAAAAACACATTTATTTGATTTTTAAATTATTTTAAATTCACCATACCTCAAAATCGATAAGACTCTTACCAAAATTTTTTGTCGGATTAGCTCGACTTGTTCTAATTTCCGCAAGTATTTGTGAAAGTGAATGGTACATTTTTTAGGGCTGGCCTTGTATGTAAAGAAAGTAATAAATATTTTGGTACATATTTTACACCACAAGCACTTTGCAACAATTGACAACTCCGCAAAAAGACATTTCTCAACACTGAAATCAGCCCGCACTTTCAAAAATACAAAAGTTATAACGATATTTGGTATTACCTTTGAAAAATGTTTTCACTTGTGATTAAACAAAACTTTTGATGAATTCATTACACATTTTGAGAAGCGGAAATTCTTTTCACGCAAATGTCTGATTACTCAACACAATGTGGGAGGGTAATTCGCAGTAAATGTAAAGAAATTTTAAGGTAAATTCGGTCAAGTCTTGCAGATTGAAATTCGCAAAAAAATAAGTGGAAAAGGCCTGAAAGAATATAAATATTTTATTTCAATCTACATTTATATTCTATATAATTAATTATTTAGCTTAATTTAATTTTTATTGCTAACAAATTATGATTTTCTGTTGTCTACAACTCTCCTCCTTTTATTAATCTAAAAATCCTAATAGTTACAAACTGTAATTAGTAATATCTTCTTTTACTGGGCATTCTCACAGTACAGCAAGTAAAAGGCTAAATTTAAGTAAATTCTTTATTTTATTTTGAAAATTAGACATTTAGCAAAATATAAATTTAATTTTTGCAGTTAACAATTTCAACTACAGGGTATGTTAATAGCACAGCGCATGCTTAACTGTTGCCTTCATTTTTTTTATTTTGGCCAATGCGGGGCGTTAACTTGAAAATTGCTGGTTGCCTGTTGCCTGTTGCAAGTTGCAAGTTGCGCAGTAGCGCAAGTGTTGAGCTCTTAATAGAAAAATCGAAACGCCGCCGTTGTCGTTGTCGTTGCTCTTGGAGTCGGAGTTGGAGTTGCCAATGCCATGGCCAGATCCGTAGGCGGCGGCATCTGCATGCGATGCTGACGTAAATCAGAAGGTGTTATCGTCTGCATAAATATTGATATTGTTGGCGCGAGTGATAGCCGGCGTCGCGCTTGCAGCAGTAATTGCAGCAGCCTCCAAACTCCAATCTCCACATCCAACTACAAATACAACTCCAACTCTAGATCCAGCTTCAAGTCAAGCTTCGTCGACTCCTTGGGAAAATTGCCATTGCCATTGCCCATAGTCACACTAATGTTGCCGCTTAGGTGCGCCTAATGGGTGTGTGTGTGTGTGTGTATTTGTGTGTGTGCCTGTGTTTTTCTTTTTTCTTTTTAGTAAACGCCTACTTCTTTGGCAATTGCTTTGGCTTTAGCTTTGGTTTTTGGTTTCGCTTCACATTTGCAGCCCGTTGGCTCCATCGACAATTTAGTGATTCGAGATTAGGAGGTGTAAATGCGCTTCGAAATTAATTTGTTAGTCACAAATTAAATTTTTATTATTAAAATGCCTTTGCGTGTGGTTTATAAGCCTTTCGCCATTGCCTTTTGTCAGTATAAGTTAATGATCGTTGCTTAGATTTAGCCGACTCAATAACCAAGGCTTTCAGCCTTTATGGTTGTAAAGTGATTAGGTCGATTACTTCTTACTCTTGAATGGTTATTTCTTTTTTTTTTGGCAAATTCTACTCCAAGGAGTGAAAAGTGTGTGAAAAGCTTCCTTTATTATTTTATTAACTAAACGATATGACTAAATTTGAATTGATAGTTTCATGCCAATTGTTTCATTAGCTTTGTGAGAAAAATTTAGTTTTTACTGTTGACAATAAATTGTTATCAATATCAGACTGTAATCATTATAAATGTTCTTAAAAAAAATTTGAAATAATGATTAATTTCAAGTTTTATAGATTTGCTTACAAAATAATGAATAGTTTTGAGTTATACTTTACTTATTAACCAATAATCATTATTTTTAAGCAAAAAAATAAAACTGAGGGAATAATCATTATTTCTTGAGTTTTATATTTTGCTCAAAATAAAACTCAAGCTGTAGTTTCGACTACATCTTAGGGAATAAAGGATTAAAATTATATATGCTTTGTCGAAATTAAAACTTGAGCTTTATTTTGAACAAAATAAAAAATGCATAATATAATCATAACTTAAGTTATATTTTTATGCTCAAAAATAATAATTATTAGTTAATCATTATTTTGTGAGCAAATCTATAAAACTTCAAAAAATTTTATTAATGGTAAAAATGCATAAAAGTTATTAAAGTAAAGTGTCTTAAAGTTATTATAAGTGAATGATTTAATGGTTTAATTTCAATACAGAAAAACTTAAGCTTTGTTTTTACTGCTCTCAATAATTATTGTCAATTTATTGTTTTCAGTATCAGTTTTTATTCCAAATTCGATTAATTTTTGATATTTTTCACAATTGGAAACTGTCATTAAATTACGATTTTTCTGTTTCGCAATCATTACAGGTTGACCCCAATGCAGTTGGTCGCAGAGTCAGAAAGTTATCTGATCCATTAGCATAACCATGGCATAAATGAAGACATTTCTATCTGTGTTTTTGGTTTTTTTTGGCAATACAAACAAATATCAACATGATCATGCCAATAATGGGAATCAGAGCACAAAGGCAGCTAAAAATTTTCCCAGCTTTTATTATCGCAAGGCGATCTTCTCTAAACATTGTGCTTGCTGTTGTATTCTCCTGGCAATGCATTGAATTAAATTAAAATTCAATGACAGCATTTATAGAGGGTTGTTGGGACGGGTGCTGGAGGGGTTTGAGGAAGGGGGAAGAGGGAAGGAGGGAAGGGGGCACCTACGATACGCTCTTGTCGTGTGCAAAGAGTTTTGTGGCGCAAATCAAAATGAAATCACGGACAAAAGAACACGCCAACTGAAGTCCCAGGTCCAAGTGGTTGGTTGGTTGGCTGCTTCCTTGCCTCCAAGTTGTCCAAGTCGATCGAAGGCATTTCGAGCAATTCGTGACTCAAATGAACCGCAGAAAATCATCACAAACAAACAAATAAAAACAGTAGCTAAAGAGTAGCAGCTTAAGAGCAGAATCTGGGGAGGGAGGAGGAGGAGGAGGCGCCATGACAAAACAAGATCAGTTATGGTAATGATCATGGCAGATTTTGAATACACTCCATGAACATTGAAATAGACATAGACATAGACATAGCCTGGTCTAGTCGGAGCTACTGATAGTTGTAATACTCGTATGCCTGGCAACAACAACAATAACAACAACAACAGACACAACACCAACAACGGGCAAATGACAAATCCGCTGGAGAGTTGGAAAAACGACGACAGACGACGACAAATGTGAACGGAATTGGCGGCAAAAATTAAAAGCTTTTGCGCACAAGGGAAAAACTCGGTGAAAAATTATAAATTTAGGTGGAATGTCAACGTTATCGCCGCGCTCATATCTATTGGATGCATCTGCAGCTACAGCAGCAGCAGCAGAGCGTCCACTGTCACCAAGCAGTCCAAGTACACTGAGAAAATTAAATGACGTTCTTAAATTTCAATGGTTTTATTTATTATTTATTATATTAAAATATAAGGTTCGATTTCTATAAATACATTTAAATCGATATTGATTTATTTTTATTGGATTAAATATATAGTATTAGGAATTTTCTTATAAAGCTTAATAGAAATGAGAATATTAATAACTTGATATCTTCTTACAGATTCTACTTTCAATAACTTTAAGATATTTCAGTTTTGAAATAAAGTATTTGCAACATAAATAAATTCATACATTCAAAAGGATTGCAAATATTTCCGAATATCTAGTTAAAAATAACATATAAAAACTTCGAGCTTTAGGTTTTTTTATAGAAACATCTCTAAATTAAATAAGTTTATTTCATCCTTACATAATCCTTAATGCCATCCTTTTTCACAGTGCATCAAAAGCGGCATTTAGGCATTTGCATGCCGACGGACAGACAGAGCTGCCTTCAAATAATGGCCAATAGCATTTGGTAGGTGTTTCATGGTAGCCACCAAGTCATCGACAAACCACCGAACCACCTAAACCACTAAACGTGGTAAGCCGGCAAAGCACCAACAACAACAATTGCCATCGCCCCATCGGTTTGGGGCAGGCAAATTAAACTGTCGAAACTATTTCATGTCCAATGCGCGATTTGGCAAACAATTTGTGACATTTGAATGGACGTTCAATGACAATTGTGGCCAGGCTGTTTAGCTGCTTTAGCTGTTTTAGCCAGCTTTTTTCTGATACGCTTTCGGCATCGCACACCAAAAATTCTATTGAACTTTTGGTTTGGGTTCATCCATTGCGAGAAATGTGGGAAATTTTATGATGAAAGAGCAAACTTAATCGATCTTTAGCCGGGAAAAACAAATATGGCTTAGAAATTATATTTTTTGGTACATTGTTTTAATTTAAAATATTGTGTATTCATAAATTTGAATTTATTAATTAAAACGTAGAGTTTTCAAACGAGGGAAATTGAGAGAAATGAATTTTACATTTCTACTTTTTGTAGTTTATTTCAATTTAAAATGTTTCGTATTCCAAATTAAAATTTATTTCTAGACAGATTTAGATTTAAGCTTACCAAAAAGATTTGTTTTAAGTGTTAATCCAATATAAATATTCTTTTTATTAAGATGGTAAAATGTCAAGAAACGTCAATGGAACAAACTCAAGTTCATTTAACAAATCTTTGACTACCGATTAAATCAGACTCAGAACAGACTGGACAACAATGCTGAGAGGGGGGAAACAGAAGGAAGAGTGGGAAATAAAGTGTAGTGAGAATAGAGTATACAATGATTAAGATTAAGTGCTGATCTCATGGTGTTCAACAATAGATAAATAGCACATTTGGTCTGGATACTTTTTTAAAACACTTTTCAAGCTGTCCAAGCGAAAGTCAAAGACCATTTTGTAAAATGTCTCACGTTCTGATTTTTAATCTTGACCACAGGCAATTGCTACCTTTCTAATGCGCGTTTTTATTGGTTTGCAGCACAGCTGTTGCCACTGTTGTTGTTGTTGTTGCTGTTGTTGTTGCTGTTGTTGTTGCTGCTGTTGTTGTTGCAGTTGCAGTGGCACCTCAGTATCGGCAGCTCGCAGCTGGAATTGTGGCCTGAACCTGAAGCTAAAGCTAAAGCTGGAGCGCGTCTACTGGCGTGTCAATGCCAGCATAATTTGCTTGCAACATTCAAGTACAACACACGATGCGCAGGCATGGAAAATCTTTGCCATTTCCCCTCTTTCCCAACCCCTTGCCACTTGTGTGTATGTATGTGTGTGTGCTAATTTTGTTGTGTGCAACATTTTGCCGACCCGCATTTAATTTGCGCTCATTTTAATGGCAACGGCCAAATGCAAAACTCATGTTCCACATTGTGAAAATGCACGCACTTTGGACCTCACAATTCCCCAACACTGCGAAGTAGATGCAACATTTTTAGCTGCTTGTTTACACTGCCTGCCAGCAGTTTGCAGTTAGCAGTTAAGCCATAATAGCCTATTTACAAAGCACTACAAACTCACACAGCTGCTAACTGTAGCAGTAGCTGTCGATGTCGCTGTCACTGTGCCATACATTGACTTTTGCTGCTCAGTGTATAAATTACTTTTAAACTGCCTGAGAGTTCGACTTGTGCTATTGATCACTTGACAAGCTTGATTTCACATGGAATTGATGTTAAAGACCTCCGTGGTCACTTTATTTCGGGAGTTTGTGAAGTATGTAAGTGTAATGAAAAGATTTTGCAGTTCGCTTCCATTTTCACCTTACTCTAGTTTTCTTTTTAGTGCATTTGATTTGTTTAAATTCAGCTCCATGGTCAATTTATTTACTATAGAGAATTAAATCAAGGTGCGCTTAAATATTGTCAGTACTTATCCAACACCATGGACACTTTATATGCTAAATTCTTCATTGAATATTTATTTATAGAAAAACCTTGGGATCAAATGCGATTGGATGACCATTTAGGATAATCAAAAGACAATTTATTGGAGAAATCAGAATTATTTTATACCACTCTGCAAAGAATTTAAACTTTAAGCTTAGCAAAAGCAAATGGGACACATACATATAATTATTTTAAAGATTTCAAATTTAATAATCAATAAAATCGCATACATTTTCGCTATTTTTTTTTGTTGCATGCTAGGTTGGCTTTTTATTGTAATATCCGTTCTCTGATCATTAATATTTATTATAGTTAATGTCAAGAATTCAATGCTCTATAAAAGAAAATCATTTCTCACTTCCAGGCTACCTTTATTAGCACTCAAGCTCTACAGATTTTAACTATTTTAAGTTCTCACATGTATGTATCTACCACTCCTTTCTTCAAATTCTTCGAACAAACGATACAATGACGTCGATAAGCTTGCAATAAAAGCTCCCACAAGAAAAGCATCTGAAAGCTGTCAAAGCTGTTGAAAGAGTCGCCATTCTAAGCGGTTGCATCTGCAATATGAGTATGAGTATGAGTATGAGTCAACATTTAGTTAGCCACGAGAGATCGTTGCTCATATTTGTAATTCCCATGCAGTCACATATGCAACCAAATCGATTTTGGCATTAAATGTCAATGTGGCGAGCCTTTTATGAGAATTGTAGCGATCGCATTTGTGTGCTCCATATTAAGGATTATTATTGATTTGGTAGCCAAAACGGGGAACAATTGCAACGATTACCGGACGCTGATAGACTAAACTGTCAATCGATATATTGAGAGAGTCCAAAATGAAACCAAATTAGTGTAACAATGAGTGCAATGTACCCAGTCTAGAGTCGAGCTCCCCTCGTGCCTCTAACCATCATTCTGTGCCTCTATTTATACCACATAATGTCAAAGTGTCCCGCACAAGTTGGCAACAATGTTAATGCAGTTTTTAAATTGTTGTTGTTGTTGGCAGTGTTCGGTTGTTGTTTAGCTGTTATTTGGTTTGTTGTCCATGTGTTTGTTTGCATGTACTCGTATTTTAATTAACGCTTTTGCAACAAACTTGCCATTAGCCAGATTTTACAACCTGCGATTCTTTTTGCAACGCCCGCATTACAAATAACAGTCGACTCGCAAAAGACGAGATCTCAATAGCCTGTTGTTGTTGCTGTTGTTGTTGCTGGAATTTTTAGTAGTAGTAAAAATTGTTAAATAGTCTGCGGCAGGCCAAGAGGTTGGGCCTGGGCCAAAAGTAGCAGCTTCAACAGCTACAACAGCAGCTCAGCAGCAGCATAAACGCACCAAATGCATAGATGTTTAAAATTAAAAAAAAAAGTGAAACCACTTTGGCATCATTACCAACCATCTCTAAGCCCTCTCCGTCCACGCACAATGGGCCAATTGGGCCAAATTTTACACAAAATTCGATTACTTAAAGTGTAAGTTTAAGATGTAACATCAAATGAACTGATCTGCCATTAATGGTTTTTAAGAAAATTAACCTTTTTTATGTTTTAATTGTGAATATTCTAAGATACTCAAGTTTTTTATTTACAGTCGAACTTCCTTACTCGAATCACCATTTTCCAAAGAAAAGGTTTGAGGCTTGGAGATATTCGACTTATAGAGTTCTTTTTCTTAGGTATATTAATTTTACTGCCACTCATTTGGCTTGAGTTAGAGAGAAATTCGAGTAATAGAAGTTCGAGTTATGGAAGCTCAACTGTATATACTAGATCGTTCAAAAAGTCCCCGGACTGACTCATAGGCCACTCCACTAAAATTTTGAAATAAATTTTTTTTGACTGACTAGTTCATTTCTAGGCTCCAGTGAAAATTTGAGCGCAATCGAAAGCTTCGCTATCGAGTTAGAAATATTATTGTTGTGCAACTTTTTGAATTTTTTTTAAAAATGGTAAAAGCTGAATTTCGTGTTTTGATTAAACACTGTTTTTTGATGGGAAAAAATACCGTAGAAGCAAAGACATGGCTTGATAAGCATTACGGGGTCTCTGCTCCAGGTAAATCAACCATTTGCGATTGGTATTCCAACTTTAAACGCGGTCGTACGAGCACCGAAGACTCGAAGCGTTCGGGAAGACCAAAAGAGGTGATTATCCCACAGATCATCAGACAAGTCCGTCGAATCGTATTGACTGATCGAAGAGTCAAAGTGCGTGAGATTGCTGAGACTGTGGGCATATCGACTGGGTCAGCGGTTTCGATTTTGCATGACCATTTGCATATGAAAAAGCTCAATGTAAAATGGGTGCCGCATTTCCTAGATATTGAACAAAGGGAAATATTTGGATATATTTAACCGAAATCCAAGCGAATTTTTGCGTCGATATATCACCATGGATGAGACTTGGATCCATCACTACATTCCGGAGTCCAATCGGTCATCAGCTGAGTGGCGAGAGGCCGGTGAAAGCCGTTCGAAGCGTGTGAAGTCAAGTCGATGGGCTGGTAAGGTTTTTGCCAGTGTATTTTGGGATGGACATGGTATAGTACACATCGACTATCTTAAAAAGGGTGAAAAATGCAACAAAGAATATTACTCAGCATTGCTTGATCGTGTGAATGACGAAATTAAGAAGAAACGCCCGCATTTGGCAAAGAAAAAAATCCTTTTTCATCAAGACAATGCACCATCTCACAAAGCCGCTTTTTCGATGGAAAAAATCAAAGAATTAAGTTGGGAATTGTTTCCTCATCCTCCATATTCCCCAGATCTGGCCCACAGTGACTACTATCTGTTTTCAAACTTGAAAATATGGCTCCAGGGAAAAACAATTTACTCCAATGAAGAAGTTGAATGGGAAACTGAAGCCTATTTTGAGGGACTTTCCTCAGACCACTACAAAAAAGGCATCGAAATGTTGAAAGACCGCTGGACAAGGTGCATTAAGCTAGACGGAGACTATATTGAATAAATAAATTGATTATAAAAAAAAAATGTTTTTTTCACTGTCAGTCCGGGGACTTTTTGAACGATCTAGTACATTTACTTATAGTATATAAAAAATGTTTTATGGGATATCCGTTGCTTCATTTTAATATATTTTTAGATTTTGTTTATGCTACTCATGTACACTGCTGTGTACATACAGGGGTGGTCAAAAGTATTTACACAACACTTAAAGTTAAATCTACTCGTAATTTGAACTTACTTCATGTAAAGTTCAGTATCAATGGAAAGGTCTTTTGAATTCCTTTCAAATGATACAAAAATTTCCTTAACCCATTAAGTACCCATTGATAATTTTAATTTTTTGTAAAAGTCTATTTCTTTGACTTTTTTCCTGGGTCTCAAACAAAAAATGTTTTGATGCAAAAAGTTTTTTCAAACAACTTAAATAGTGACTGCAAAAAAAATTTTAAAAAATATCTTCGCTAGTATTTTTTTATAATTTTTTGAAAACTGCAAAAAAGGCACTTTTACCTCATTTTCATGCAAAAAGTTTTGTATCATTCATGCGGAATTTAAATGACCTTTCCATTGATGTCAAAACTTACATGAAGTAATTTCAAATTATGAGTAGATTTAACTTTAAGTTTTGTCAAAATAAACAAATACAACTTTTTACTATAATTACAATAAACCAATTTTGATTATTTTGTCCACTGTTCCGCATTAAGCTTCACACTACAGTCTCACAAATTGCAGATCATCTGCGTAGTCGCCGATCCTCATCAGCTGGTTGCCACCTCTTTGGTTATTGGTTAACATTGTTGCACCTGCACCAGAAAGCCCTCGAATCTGTATTGTAGGTGGGTTGGGGAAATATTATTTGTTTGTGCATCTCAAATGCTGATTGTTGTTGAAGTTGTTGTTGTTGTTGTGGCATCTTTGTCTAACTATTGGAATTGGCAACAGGTTTAGACATCGGCAGCCCGCTGCTTATTAACTATGTATTTGATTTATGCCTGGTTTCAACTAATTGCCAAACGTTCAACTGTCTTTGATGGATATGGATGCGATTTGTAAAAGGCGATAGCTCTGATCTCACAGATCATACAGAAAAAATGTACATAAGTTTGGTTTTGAAAGATTTAAAGTTGCATCATTTGTGAAGGCATAATTCACTAATGAGGTTTGGGAATTTAAATTTATTGAAAAACTATTTTAAACTAAACTAAAATAATAAAAAATGTAAATAAAAATTATATTAAACATTTTGCAAGCTAAAATTCTCTTTTCGTCACTGGCGTGATTTTATAATTGACTAGAATTTTTTATTACAGATTTTTCCAAATGCTCAGAAATATATAAATTAAACATTTTCCAAGTTAAAATTCTCTTTTCGTCACTAGCGTGATTTTATAACTGACTAGAATTTTCTTTTACAGATTTTTCCAAATTCCCAGAAATATTCAAATTTTTTATATTATAAGCATACTAATATTTGATTAAAATAATATTTATGTAATAAATAAAAGTATTATATTCTGTTTTACATAACCCAAATGTGTCTCTTGCGAATTACACTATCTGTTTAAAGTATTCGCACAGTTGGGCGTCGTTTAATCTGCAGCTTCTTCTGTCTGCTTGTGGCACACATTTTTGGCATTGCCACAAAGGCAATTGCCACAGCGGCGGCGGCAAACTCGCCTCAGAGGTTGACAAAATCGTGTTGTTGCCTTAGCCATGGCCAAGAGTTCCGCATTGAGTTGCAGTAAGAAATTGGTCGGCGGGCAGCCGAACTATGCGGGATCCTCTTCTCGCCGGCAAATTCACATTTTCCCATCTGGAAACTGATTCGCCAGCCCCCCTCTGATTCGGACTCTCGGCAAATGTGCAAAAACATTTTAATGAATTAAAACGATCAAATGGCAAAATACTACAACACATATTTATTTCTTGCCGTTTGCTTAAACTTATTAAAAGTGATTAAACCAATGAGACAGTCGCAATTTTAGCTACTATTGCTGCGGCTATAATGGAAAGAGTTTAACAACCTGAAAATGATTCATATTTATAACACTTTTTACCTAATTATTTAAAATAATAAAACGATAAACAAACGCGTTTAAAAGAACGTGTAAATCTAAAAAAAATTGATAATTATTTGGAACAGTTTTAAATATTAAATAATACTTGTTATTTATTATACTTGTCATGTTATAATCTTAGTTTCCAATTTAATTTTGAATATCTAATACATTTATTATTATTATAAACTAAGCGTTTTAAACTATTTTCCATTTCAGTTGTAAATACCGAATTATACTTATGTAATTTATTATATTATTTATTATATTACTATATTACTGTCAATTTATAACCTTAGATTCAAATTAAATTTAAAATGAATAATAAATATATTGTTATTTTATTACCCAAAGTTGTGTAAACTATTTTAGCTTGTTTTCCAAGATTTGTTTCAAAAATGTTATGCACTTATTATTATTTTAATAGAAATGTATCGATATAATTATACTATGAACCTTTCAATCCCAAGTTTCAAATTGTACTTATGTGATTTATTTGTTCACTTTTTATTTATAAACCTAGTTGTAAATATTATTTTGAATGTAATAAAGGTTTTTCATTGACTCTTTTAGTTAATTCATGTGATATATCCTGTATTATTTATGCATCTCCATCAAGCCTATATCTAGACTAATCGATTTAAACTCCATTCGTGTTAATCTGCCGATTAGTTGCCATATAAATTAAGTTGCGCTTACGACAACGATACGTTAGGTGCGATTGCTAATAAGGCAATCTGTGGAGCAATCAAGTGTCAATACAGGCACATAAAGTGCCAGATTGGATGGAACACAAAATAGATGCGCGGAATCGGCCATTTATTACAGCTAATATGCAACTTGAAGTCGGATTAAAAAGCGCCGTTCAAGAGCTGCCACTCGAGGGGCAAGTAGATAAAATATTTGGTGCCATTCGATTTGGCCCGATGGCCGTTTGGCCGTTGGCCAATACCTGATGGCCAAGAACATGAACAGAGTCACATCGTAAACTGAGGTCCCTCCACCCCCTGGTCAATGTACTCACATGCAACATGTGGCAGGGGCAAGATGCGTATATTTAGTACGTTCCGGTTTTTGGTTACGTTTCGATTTCATAGTGCGAAAAGCAATGCAAGGGATTCGAAAAATTCCCAGGCGTATGGAACGACGGAGGAGACGAACACAAGGAGGAGGAGAAGATGGCCATCTAATAAATTCAACTAATTAATGGCGAGTATGAGAGCAACAGATTGACTCTTGTGTGTGCCACGTAATGCCGCACAAACCAGTGCCAGTTGCAAAGCTGCAGAGGCTACACATTAGCACAAAATCTACATGATATTGAGATGCCGATGCCGATGGGGATGGCGATGATGCCACGGCCACAGTTGCAACTTGCAACGTGCAACTTGGTCGCCCGTTTGGCTGCTGATGCTGATGCTGCTGCTGCAAGCGCACACCTGAATTCCAGGGCCAAAAGCGAGCCGGCCAGATCAGCTCATTACGGTCAAGAGACGCGCGTGGCGGCAACGTCCTTAGATACAGATTTCTTATCATTAATTAAACTTAAGCATGTTAGCTACCGTGTTCACAGATATCAAGCGCTGTCTCTACGTCTCTGTCCAACTCTCTCAGTCTCCGTCTCCACCTCCACCTCCATCTCCATCTTCGTCTTCATCGCAGGCAGCCTCTGGGCCAGTCGATTGATCGCGCCACTCTTGGCCAACTTTGTTGCAACTGCAGCGGTTGCGGCACACGCCTTATCACAGACATGCAATCGCCCAACGCTTGGTATTCCCCTACCTCCCTCTCTCCCTCCGTCATTCCCCTTCAATCAGCTCATGCAGCGAGGGTGAGAATGTCTTTATATGGACACGCTTCAATGCTTATGTTATTTGTTTTTTGGTTATTTTATATATTTAATTTCTTATTTATTTTAATTATCTTAACTAAATAAATTGAAGTCAAGCAATGCTTTAACCATACAACTAGAAATAAATTTAAATTTTTAATTTTAATTCAACTAAAAGACCTAAAAAATTCAAAGAACGAGATTAAATCTGTGATACATGTGAAATGTATCTAGAATAAATATACAATTACTCTGAACAGTTTTAAATATCAAATTATACTTATGTTATTTATAATATTATACTTGTCAATCTGTAATCTTAGTTTCAAATATAATTTGGAATATTTAATAAATTTATTGTTATTTTACACTCAAAGTTGTGCAAACTATTTAAGCTTTTTTTCAAGCTTTGTTTCAAGTGTTACTTTAAATATTTCATACATATTTTATATTATTATATCAAATTATTCTATTTGGTTATTAGATTTTATTTATTTAATATACATTATAAATTTAATTTTGAGATTCAGAAAGCCGACAAAATATGTATGAATGTTAAAATTAACTATGCCGTAAGTTAAGTTATTTCTATTGAATATTATGTTTTACTAATTTTGGGCATTCTACAGGGGTCGGCGCTCGAAGTGTTACTAACTGTACACAGCTGTAGCATCCAAACGGCAAATGACGTCGCGATCATGTTTTGGCTAGTGTTTGTCTGATGAATTATCTACAGTATATCGTTATATGTCGAAGTGAAAAAAAGTTATCTAAATGGACTTGAAGCGCAACAGCGCAGCACTTGCACGTTAGTGGCGAACTTGAAAATATTGCATTTTCTGATGAACAAATTTGTACAGTTCAGCAATTTGTAAACAGCAGAACGATCGCGTATGGTTAAAGGACAAATCAGACGACAATTTAGACCAACGAATTGCTCTGCGAAAGCAAGCACCTGCATCAGTGATGGTTTGGGCCGCAGTAACTGCTACAGGACGCTCACCCCTGGTTTTCATCGAGCAGGGCGTAAAAGTTAACCAACATATCTACCTTGAAAAGACCTTAAAAGATGCTTTGCTACCTTGGGTACGTTAACAATTCGGCTCAAACCATTGGACATTTCAGCAAAACTCGGCACAATCTCATAAAGCCACCCAAACACAACGATTTTTACAAGACAACGTTCCCAGCTTCATTTCATCACAGCAATGTCCACCATATTCCCCAGATTTAAACCCAATGGATTTTTCTATATGGTCCATTCTGGAGGCCAAAGTGTCAACTAAAAAATATGAGACGGTCAACGCTTTGAAAACTGCTCTTCTCCGAGAATGGAACAAAATACCATCAGACCACATTCGTGCTGCGTGTGAAGCCTTCCCGAGCAAACTCGATGCTGTAATCCGCGCTAAGGGTGGCTACATCGAACAATACATTTTCTTAAAGCTTGAAATGTTTTCACAATACTCTGAAGTTTTGAACTGAAAAATATAACAATTGACAAAATTATAGCATTGTTTATTGGTAAAACTTCGAGCGCCGACCCATGTTTAAGTTTAATTATTGGATTAATGAATATAAAGATCTTTCGCATATGGCTTAATTGTACTTAATTATTTTGCTTTCTTATGTTGAGTATTTTCTTTTAAAATATATTTTTTTAAAAACCTCATTTTGGGATTGATAAAAATAAATCTCTGTCACAAATAAATAAAAGAAAGTCTCCGGGAGAAAAGGTTTGAGTTTTGATGT
Organism: Drosophila suboccidentalis; assembly: GCA_037043435.1. NCBI lineage: Eukaryota > Metazoa > Arthropoda > Insecta > Diptera > Drosophilidae > Drosophila > Drosophila suboccidentalis. Next base: position 195,598 of record JBAMBK010001502.1, read on the forward strand.
CCAAAAATTGCTGCCGCAAGGCAGTTGCTGTTGCAGCTCAGAGCTAGCGTTGTCAACAAGGTAATTTATCAGGTAAGCGACATAATTACCTGCCACTTATGGCAATAAAAAAACCGTCCAACCCATGGCAGAAAACTTAAACCGGGATTGACTAGGACTGGCAACGGGCAACGGGCAGAAGGCGCATTCAAATGCCATCCACAGGCAGTGGAAGTGGCAGCATCAGTTGCCGCGGCAGCCGTGTTGCAAACAGCTGAAGGATTTATGTTCTTACAAAACGCTCCAAGGCGCCTAACAAGTGACCCAAGCAACGATGCTGCTCCACAGCAATAGATTGATCGTCTTCGTCTTTCTCTTCATCGCAGTCGGAGGTGGAGGCGGCGGAGGAGGGCGGACAATGTCCGGCACTGAGGCGGGCCAATGGGGCGTATGTGCAATGAAAATTCCCGCCGGTTTCGGTTGCCACCGTTTAGCGCCTGGCTTGCAACTGATTCCCACACCAGCTGTGCGGCATTTGCGCTTTGATCTGTGTGCTAGGAAGCTGTGAAGTGCTTGCAAATCTTCCAGCAGGAGCTTCGTGTCGTTGTTGCTGCTGTTGTTGTCGTTGTTGCTGTTGTTGTCGTTGCCGTTGTTGCTGCTGTTGTTGCACTGTTGCCGCTTGGAAGCGTTGACAAGTCACATGAGCATTGTCTGCTTGTGGCTTGTGTGCTGCATGCAACAACATTTGCCGCAATACGCCTATTGTTTTTTTAAAAACATAAACGACACCCACATTTGAAATAGAGTTGAGAATTGAGGACTGAAAGGGGACACTTTGGAAATCAGACAAAATGATCAAATTCAGGCGACTATTTGAACTAAATTTTGCCCAGAAAAAGAACTAAGAAATCGCAACACATGATTTTTATTTTATTTAATTAGTTAAAATCGAATAATTGGAAAATAAGATAATAGAAAATACAACTGTACAATTTTAGGTTTATATCAGAATACAACTAATGTTTAAGTTGAGATACGTCTTAGGTATATGACATTTTTTTAGCTGATTTCAAATTTGTTGCAAGGATCATAAATAGCCCAGACAAAACTCAAACAGATGGAAAAGAAATAAGAGATGATTTGTTGTATAAAAATATAATATGGATTTCAAGACGATACTTTGGGAAACCTGTGAATAAATAAAGTGGCTTTAAATGAAGCTGCTCCCATTCTAAACAAGGTTTAGAATTCCCTCAAGTGTTAAGAATATACAATAGATAAGGATTGAATGAGTGAATAATGAAGAATGAATGAATAATGACAGCTTGGATTACATAAATATAAACAAGGAGTTGCAATTACGAGCTACGAATTAAAAAAACAAAACGAAATGTATCGAGAGCTAGATGTAGGGAGAAAGACTTATAATCCCTTAAAAAGGGATCAATTTTAATTTGAATACTTTCAATACTACAAGTAAAATAGATCTTCATACCAAAAAAAACTCACTGTTTTGCGCAGTGCCGAATGCCAAAAATTTTCTTTCAATTATTTATGTGTAAAACTTAATATTATTCGTCACAAAATTGGATATCAGAAATTTTGGGGCATGAAAATGTTTTCGTCACTAGAAAAAGGTTTTTTTATGGGATATCAGAAATTTTTAAGTAAGACATCAGAAATTTTGAAAATTTCAATATATTTTGTCAGTATAACTTTTCAACATTGTTTATTGTTTGTACAAGCAAAAAAAAACTTGCCGGCAACACTGGTTCCCTTTATATACCATATTTAAAAGTGATTTGAAACGTATATTTTTCTTAAATCGCCAAAATGAGAGAAAAAATACCTAATTTTACCTGTAGCTTTTTACCTGTGTTCTTAAGCAAAAAAAGTTTACAGCTATGCTTAAAAGCCCTTCGAACTACCATTTCAACAATATATAGATCACATTTGTAGCTTCTATCATTTTAGCGTTTTTTGGAGATTTTCCGCTAAACTAGCGATTTTTCGAAAAAGTCGTAGAACAAACGTTTATAGATTTTTGAGCAGGAACAAGTCCTCATTCAAACTTTTGAGCTAAATCAACGATTTGATCCAAACAAACAAACTGGCAGCTATGACACTTTGTTGCTGCTGCCCTATTCCAATTCAAAGTAAAACGTATATATTCAGTTAATAGGTTATATCTTCCAAACCTATCTGTAAAAATTTTTGTTTCATACATCAAAAAACGCGAAATCTTACAAACTAAAACATATTGAAAATTTAAAAAAATCGTTAGCGGCGGTTTCTCAAAAACCGCCAAAATGTGGGGAAAAATACCTTATGTCACCTGTAACAATTTACCTATGTAATTTAGAAAAAAAGTTAAAAGGTATGCATAACAATCCTTCAAAATACCTTTTCAACGATATATAGATCGCATCTGTAGCTTTTATCGATTCAATTTTAGCGGTTTTCAGCGATTTCCCGCCAAACTAGCGATTTTTCGAAAAAGTCGTAGAACAAACGTCTCTAGATTTTTGAGCGGGAACAAGTCCTCATTCAAACTTTTAAGCTAAATCAACGATTTGATCCAAACAAACAAACAGACAAACAAACAGACAAACAAACAGACTGACTTTTCATCTCATTTTCGGAAGGCCACTAAAAATTTCAAAATTAATTATTTTTTGAACCAGTTGTCGGATTTCGATGATCAAGGTGTCATTCGACGCGTATTTTTGATGAGAATTGTAAAAAATTCAACTAAAATTCAAAAAGGCTCCAACGGCCCCATTAGCTCCAATCATTAAAATGTTGCCCCTCCCACTTACACCTGTTTATCTCACGAACCAGGTGAGTTTCCAAAAGTCTTAGTATGCACATTTGTAAGTTAAATTAATACCTTTCGATCGGTATATAATTCGACCTGATCGGACAGTCATAGCAAATTTTCCATTCTTCCTGTGTATATATGCTAGTCGCCTTCGCACCCTTCGTGCTGCTTTCGTCACTAGCGCGGACTGCCGTCCGCAGTGATCTTTACACTTAGAATTCTGACTTTTTTATTTAGAATTGCGGTACAAGTAAAGAATATATAATATTTTTTCCTTTAAAAATCATAATCATAAGACTAAAAAAAAACATGAATGACTAGAGATGAGAATTTAAAGATAATAGTTGCAATAAAGTGGAGACATCAGTTAAAGCTGCTCTGCTCCATAATTTCATGTCGAGAAACAGGCTTAAGAATTTTGTCCAGGATTTCCACACATACAGTAAAACTCCCCCTTCCTCTCTCTCCGTCTCTTCCTGCAATAAAATGCAATGGACTACTTTGACTTTGACCCAAACTGATCCAATGAACCCCACCTGCTTCAGGCTATTATTTGCCGTTAGTTTATGCTCTGGCCAACTTCCTAATGCAACAAAACATGCAACAAAAAAAAGAGATGAAAAAAACGCCAGACAAATTCATATTTTATTGGCTCTGACCATGCCCGGCCAAGGCATTAACAAACAATGCGCCAACAGCAACAACAGCAACAACAACCAAAACGATAACAACGACAACAACCACAGATCAATGCAAAGCAAATATTTTCACTTTATGGATGTTGTTATTATTGTTGTTGTTGCTGTTGTTGTTTTTGGGGCTGGCCTATTGCCTAATCTGAATTCAGCTTCTGGTTGCAGTTTGTTTGTCTTGGCCATTGTTGTTGTTGTTGTATTTGGCCAAATTGCATTTTGAACATAATTTTCATATGTCGGGCTAGCAGTTATAATCACGTTCACAGCTCGTTAGGCTGACCAAGAGGCAGAGACAAAAGCAGAAGCACAAACCACAACCCACCTGTAGCAATGGCCGGGCTGTTTTGTTTTGGCCATAATTGTCCGGGCCACATATCGTACATAAGACGCCATCAGCAGCAGCATCACCATCACCATATTGACCATTAGCCCGAGTGCGTTTGCATTTTGTGCATCTTCATCGATTTCACCACTTGGCGCGCGGCGCATAATTGGCCAGGCCGGGTCAACAGAGCCGCCAGGCAACCAGGCAACAACTTCAGACAAGCCAGCAACACGTTTTATTGTTGCTGTTGTTGTTGTTGCTGATGATTACCGATATTGCCAGGCAGTGAGAAATGCGTCGGATGCGTGGAAAACTTTTTTTTTGTTTTTGCAACATTGGCACATTTTCTTGCCAAAATCTGATGGCTGTGGAAAATGCGCCAACGGGTGTGAAGAGACTGGAAAAGCGCTTGTATGGAATTTCCATTCGAATAACATTCGTGGTATTCGTGCACCCGCGTTATGCAGCTAGCGGAGAAATGGGAAATGGAAGCGGGCTTAACACCCGCAGATAAATACATTATATTTGGCAACAAAATAAAGGCACATAAATCAAGCAAATGATTTGTATTAATAAAATTAGTAAAGTAAAATTATAATATAATATTATCGTAAGACCACTTTGTATACTCATGTTACCTTTTAAATTTACACACATTTTGCAGTTTATCTAATCTCTAGTTGCAAGCTTTTCAAATTTGGCGCCCAACTCGCTCAGCTGTTCGCTTGCAGCATTGCCATTCATTGCAATAAAAACTATGTGGCAGCACTACAAGCCTACATTTACATGCTGCGTGGCAACACTGCCAGCGGCTGTTATTCACAATAACAGTCTACTGTTAATGGCGTATTTCTGTTATTGCCAGTGCTGCCAATTTTTTTATCAAGAAAAAAAGCTGATTTTATCTGGAGAGAAGGAAAAAAAAGCTGAAAATATTCTAAAAATAAGCGCAAAAAAAAACGGTTTGTTTATGGTATTAATTTATGTGTTTTATTTATAAGATTTTCAGCAGGTCGTCTAATTCTTCGCGATCTATTTTATTTTTTTGTTGGAAGCCGCCCATCGCACTTGTGTGTTTTTTAGTGGTTGCATTAGCACGCAAATCACTTATCTTTGCAGTAAATGTGGTCTTGCAGTAGATGCATACTCTTTTCTCGACCGTGTCATCCCTGCGAAGCCATGAATTAAATTCCCCGCTCTTTCGCTAAGTTGGCAGCACTGGCTATTGCTGCCGGGCAAACAACACCAATACTACTAAATAAATCCCCACCACCTACACACCAAAGACGCCAACGCCGATGCCGACGCTGCTGCCGATGCTGGCAGTGAAAGCTTTGGACAAGCGCCGCTTGGGGCTAGTATTCGTCGGCATTGCAACTTCAGCTTCAGTCGCTGTTCATTTTCTAACGGTAACGGGTTTGCTGCGCGCTGTTCAAGCGTGTCCAAAGCTTGCGTCGCCGTCGCTTTTGTGCTACACAAACAATAATAATACAAAAAAAAGCGCTAGACGAAATAATAATAGATGCTAATTGGCTATCATTGTTATTGTTGCTGTTGTTATCGCTAATTTAAATGTTTGCTTACTAATTTGAAAAAAAGGTTAAAAAGTTAAGCACATAAAAATATAGAAAATACGCCGAGTGTAATAAAATAAATAATAAAATGTACAGCAAAAATCCTTAGTACACACACACACGGACCGTATCGTGTACTGTGCTTGTGTACATGTGCTTGTGTGTGTATTGAAATGCTTCAGTGCAGCAAGTTTTAGCGCATGCGCTGACGTCGCGTCGCCAACCGAAAGAGTCGCTGCCAAGTTTTGCATTAATTGTTTTCCGTTGAGCCAAAAAGCATTTAGAAATTACAAAAAACACTGTGAACTGAGACGGTATGTAGAGGAGGCGGGCATGTTATGTTTATTAAATTACAAGCATTTTTAGTTTAAGTTCGACGCCTGACTTCGTTCGCCGCTGACGTCGCTGCTGCCAACGGTTGCGTCGATGTCATCAGCGTCGTTTGTTTGGCTTGTCCCATTCCACTAGCCACCCACTCGCACTCACACACACACGTACTCACGCAACCAGTCAAACGAGCCGCATTCGTACTCACATCTCCTGCCCCCGTCCACCCACAAGCCATACTCCACTTCCACCCGCACATTTACTACGCGCGCTTGCCGAAAGCTTTTTCCAGTTGTGCTCTGCGGCGTCGGCAACCATTAGCGTAAGCTTTTTCTTTCATTCAAGTTGTTGGAGCGTCGTCGTCGCCGTCGCTGTTGTCGTTGTCGTTCTCGCAGTCGACGTCGTTATGTTGCGTGAAAGTTAATTCCGTTTACTATCGGCATTCATCAACATCATCAGCGGCGTTGGCGTTGCCACTTTGCCATCATCACCCCCCTCACTGCCACCTGCACAATGCGGCCCTTAGCCCAGCGTCTTGCCGGCTTTTGTGTTAAGCATTTAAGTCATAATTGACATGCATTTGGCGATATGTGCTGACAGATAACTGTAATTCCTTTGCTCTTTACTGAGAGAGGCCTTCAAGCTGCTTTTCATCTTGCCATTTTGCGCTCTCAAAAGCTAAGAAGAAGAACTGCGATGATTATTTTAATGATCCTAAGAATTATGTCTATAATGAAGGCGCATAAATAGACATAAGTAGCTTGAAATTGAATGTCTTGAATGAAAGATATTTATAGACTTAATATACTTGGCTTATTTTACAGCGGCCTTATAAATTATATTGAATATTCTTGCAAATGTCATTTTTTAAATACTTAATATTCAAAGCGTTTAATTTAATTGCTTCGAATAGAAATAGAAATATGCAACAGTTCACATAAATGTACTAAATGTACTGTATGCATGTATCTATTTTGACAAATTCAATTTATCTTTTGCATACTAAAATGTCAAAACAATTACTTGACTAACTGTTTATCTTTTCAATAATTTAGTCTAGTTAAATAATAATTCCATTAAAGGAATAATCTCTCTAAATTTGATAATTTCTATAAATATTTAATTGAAAGCACATGTAATAGAATTTTAATACTTTAATCCCCATGTAATACCTAGTCTCTGCAATTATATGTATTTAAAAATAGAAATAAACTCTGTTTTTATCAGACAGTAAAGCAAGCTGTAAAAGCATTTGCAATTCTGAGGTCACTTTCAAATTCAGCGTGCAAATTACATTTGAAAGGACATAATCCGCTTTTTGGCTTAGCATTTTGTGCGAGACAAAAAACCCAAATTGTGATCCCCCTCCTCTGACCAAACCCCCGTCGGTTGCCACCGAACTTAATCAGAGCGTCGTACAATTACTTGCATTAGGGAATGAAAATGGAAATGATAATAGCCAAGGGAATGGGAATGAGAATACGAACTTTGTGCTCATTCAGTTGGCTCTTGTGCTTACTTCTTGCTTCTTAGGGTATGCAGCCCCAATCCCTATACCTTTCCCTTCACCTTTCCCTTCCCCATCCCATTGGCATCCCGTGTTCTTGCACCTTTTGTCATCATGCCTTTCAACAGCTCAACGAAGCGAGACACCAGCGAGAGCCAGGGAAAGGGAACGGTAAAGGGAAAGAGAGAGATATCGCACTTAAATTGCACTTAATGAAGCTGCATCATCACATTTTGCATTTCATCCTCGTCTGAAATGCCCCACCCCCCTCCCCTTCCCTTCTGCCCTTTGCCAGCCTCCTGCAGTTCTTAGAGTACTGAGTACGTGAGCAGATTCTTGACTTTTGTAGAACAATGGCAGCCACTTGCATTCAGCAGACAAATGAGTGGAAATTATGCCAAGACACTGGCAATTAATAAGTGGAAAAGGCGACGCCATTGCTGCCACCTGACACATGCTGCCAACCCACCTGCCATCATAAAGATTACAAACGCCCCCGGAGACGCCGCTGTCGCCGTTGCCGTTGCCGTTGCCTTTGCTTTTGCCGCATTTGCCTCATTTGGCACATTTGCCTGATTTGCATTCTCGCAATTGTTAGACTGCTGGGTGAGGAGGGGGAAGAGACTTGGGAGCATTTCGCCAACGGGCTATACATAATAATCCCCAACATAGCCGCCACATTGAGTGGAGTCCACAATCAGTACTTGGTAATTGTTATGGGGCAGCTTTTCCTCTCCCTCCCTCTCTCCAACTTCCCCTCTCTTTCTTCATGCTGTGCAACTAATATACATAAACAGACACGCAAGCAGTACACTGGAATTAAGCAGAGACCAAAATACATATACACACACACACACACACAGATACTAACATACACTCACTCACACATACGACAATCAATATAAACGCATTTTCATAATTAATCAATGCTGAATAATTTGTGAGGCTCAGCACAGGTTGGTATGTTGACATAGGCCAGCATGGGGGGGAGTATGTGTGTGTCAGCGTGTGTGCCGCATTAGGTGTGCCAGTATGTGTGTGTGTGTGTGTGTTAATAAGCAAATCTCAGAGGTTTGCTTTTGGCTTTTATCGGTCGCAGTGGCGGCTTTGTGGTTACCCACATAACATATCAATATGAAAACACATGAACGGATTTACCAGTGGGTGGACGTGTCAATAATAATAACAACAACAACAACGACAACAACTGACAGCATAACAACAACAACAGCAACAACGACTGCTTTGTTTACACTAGCATAGAAAATTATTTTTGTCGCATTTGTTATTATTAGCATTATTGAATTTCCTTTATAAATAATATTAATATTTATAATTTTCAGAAAATATATCAAGAAAATGTCTATGAATCATTTAATGAAATAGGATTTTTGGTAAAATTTGTACATAAATAAATAGACATCACATTTTTAGATTTATAGTAATGAAATAAATTATCAATTAATTCAATGCGTAAATGCAAAACAAACTTTCCAATATTATATTGCTTATATTGCTATATATTAAAATTGCTTAATAGGATACAGTCGAACTTCCCTAACTCGAATCACCATTATCCAAGAAAAAAGTTCGAGTTAGGGAATTTTTTTTTTTTAGTTTTTTAAAAGAAACTACAAATGCATTCAATCATAAATACATTTCAAATTGCAAATTTTTCTTGTTATTTTGAACAAAAAAGGATTCAAGTTGACCTGTGAATATTCTCAAAAATTGGTTTCTTCGTTCTTTTGCTGTATCCAGAAGAAGTTCCCGAAAAATTTTTTTGCTGAGATACCACATTTTCAGCAACTTTAATTTATTTGGTCTACTTTCAAATTCCTTAACTACTAATAAGTTTGAATATTTCTTTAAACATTTTAATACACTGATGCTCTGACAAAGAAATACATTTCGAACATCTTTCCTATAGCAATTTCACAAGCCCAAACAATTGTTGATGCAATATTCTATCATATTACATCACCATATGTTAACGTACATCAATATTACATATCCAAACGAGCCGGTAATAAAAGCATAAAACAGAAACGAAAAAAAAATTCAAACTTTATTGGAGATTTTCCCGAAAAATTCGACTTACAGAAGCACGGGCCAATATTTTTGTTCGAGTTACGGAGAAATTCGACTTATGGAAGTTCGAGTTAGGGAAGGCGATTTGTATGAAATTTGCGCAGTAAACGCTATTGCCACTCGATTTTGTTCGAGTTAGAGAAAATTCGAGTTAGGGAAGTTCGAGTTAGGGAAGTTCGACTGTATTTAAAAAAGTCAGTTAAGTCCAGAAAGGAGTTGTTTCATTACAGAGTTATTATTTTATGACTTAGAATTAGGATTGAACTTACAGTTAATTCTTTTTCATATCTAATAAATTTAAAAAGTAATGCAAAGTCTATCTAAATAAGTTTATACAGTTTTGTACACTAGTAAATTCACTTGTAAGTTTACAAATTACTCTGAAAACCCCAAAAAGGAGTTGGTTCAAGTTGAGCACACACCAACTAATAAATAAATCGAGAAAGCAACATTTGCCGAGATTAATTAAAAACTAAAAGCCACAGAATGTTTATGCATTGTTCTCGATGTCAGAAAAAGCAATTATCTTCTACGCAAAATTTGCTGTAAACTTTAAGGAATTTATAAAGCTTCCTAAAATCCTTAAAACAAAAAAGAAAAAAAAGCATACACAGAAACAAATTCGGTATTCCGAAATAAAATCAATGCCAGAGTCGATAAATTTTTTATTTTAAATTTCACAATTATATCCCGAATACAAACATGGAAAAATAAAAGAATTACAAAATTAAATTTTAAAGATTTTTGTCTCTGTGTTTGTTAACTAGTCTGAACGGGGCATCGTTTCTGACTTGATTGACTTTCATTGAGCTTTCGTTGCAAAAACCAAAACGACCGCAACTAAATAACTAAAGCATCATCTCAACTAAATTTTCCGACTGCTCGCACTCTTCATGCCACACAACCATATCATGTGTGTGTGTGAATTATGTGTATTTAAAGATCATTAGTGTAGTGATGGTTTTATATACATATGTATATACTATGTACATATCGATTTCCACCAGTTGAGCGGTCACTGAGCTTAATGGTAACGTCGACGCCAACGTGGCATTGTTAAGAATGATTAAGAGCTTCACCGCACGGATTGTCGGCAATTCAAGTACGAGTATAACACGGCGGCAGGGATTGGTCATGGACTTGGAGAGCTCAAGCTCCGCACTGAAATTGCCACTGCCTATGGCTGGTGGCAAGTGGAAAGTAGCTTGCGGCAGCTGCCTGGCGGTGTCAAGGCCATGCGCCACATGTGTGTGGGTGTATCCCTGTAACCATGTGTGTGTGCGAGTGTAATTATCGAAATATAATGTGACGCGGGTTACACTTATAAACGACCTGCAGCATATGAGGGCACACTTGTCTCTATGGAACTCTCAACTCTCTCTCTCTCTCTTTCAAAACTATTAAACGAAATTAATTGATGCTGGCAGTTTGAGATAAAAAGAAAATTTAATTTTCCTAGCACATCTGCTCTCTCTATTTTCTTTAAAAAATATACTTTACTCTTCTTCTATTTGGTTTAAGGCAATAAAATCAACGTTTTATCAGCGAAATTCAATTATTTTTTAATCTAGCAAAGAGCAGCTTGTGTATAAACTGTTTTTCTTTCATTTTTTTTAAGAGATTATTAAATTTTTGAAGTTGTTATTCAAGTTGCGCGTAACAATTTAAGTTTTATCACTTTTAAAGGGAGCTTAAGCCTTTCAAGTTAGTTTCAGTTAAATTGAATCTTTCACTGCTTTAACCTGACCCAAATAGAGTCCAACCAAACAGACAGTAATCGTTGGCCAATGCCTTGTCCTAGTCATACTTATTTCAGTTGTTGAAGAAAATATCATTCAGTCGTTTGATTTTCCACCTGTATAAACTTTTAGTTTGATACTATCTAAATACATCTGAAAATTTCTGTTTTTTTTAGCGAGTGTGTGTTTAGTTTCTGTGTGTGAGTGTGTGTTACAAGCGAGTGCACAAAGTCAATTGAACCGTTTTGTCAAGGGAAAAGATTACGAACGAAACTCAGAGGGAAGTAAAACATTTGCCAAGGTTGGCAACAAATTAATGGTAGCAAAACGGGGCGGTAGGTAAGAGTACATGATGTTGCTTGCCACATGCAGACATGACTGTAATGAAGCGACGCCCACACACACACACACACACACTCACACATACATATACATATAGAAAGATGGTGCTGGGGAAAAATTCCGCGTATGCTCGCGGCTGAAGCGGCAAAGGAGCAACCCATAAATATATTTCGAAATAAATTCTCGTTTACAAATTATGATTTTATGACTTTTTGATGGCGCAGCCACAAAACGCCCCATACACTTTTCCCCACACACACAAATACAAATACATATACACACATGTGTGTGTATATTCTGCAGATATGTCGAGAGTTTTTTGGGGGCAAAGTGTCGAGGCAAATGCTGCAAGGCAATCGCTTGCGTATTTATTTATTGCCACCTCACGCCCTCTGCGTTATATCAATACAAAAACTCTCACCCAGACATTTACACATTTTTAATAAAAATAAAAAGTGTAAAATTGGCACAGAAAACAACACAAAGCACTGCAAAGAAAAACTTTAAAGCAAAAAAGCAAAAAAACAAAAAAGTTATTACTGAAAAGCGCGCATAAAAATTTCGAGTTGAATGCAACTTGCATATTGTACTTGTGTATGTGCGTATGTGTAAATGTGTGTGAGTTTGCCACTGCAGCAGCTGCTGCCATTTCCCAGGCATTTCCCCAATTTTGCTGATTTTTTTTATCCTCACTTTTTGGTTGCCTACTTTTCGGTGGGCTGGATAATTTATGACCGCCTAGCATTAAATTAGCCAAAGCGCAGCATGAAAAATGGCCCCGCAGACGGCAGACGACGTCCGGCGTCCGGTGCTTATTAGGCACCTAAAAAATAACCAAAAAAAAAAATAAAATAAGTAGAAATATGGGGGACTCCACCACAATTGCCAGGATATCACCCCAAGAGAGAGGGAGAGAGAGAGAGAGAGTGGGATGAAGAGCGTGGGAAACATACATAGTACTCATTGTATTCCCTCTGAGCTATTAATATTTCGGTTTGATTTTGAATTGTTGCACGAACTTCTTCTAATTAGTCACAGCGCGCTGGCAGCTTGGATGGATGGATAACTGGCTAGCTGCCAGGCATAAAGTGGCAACAGTGCTAGCCAGCGAGGGCTTCTATGAAAGTTAAGAATATAAAGAATGAAAATCTTTCCATTAAATACTCATAACACTCATAAAATGGAGATTTATTTTATACTATTTTTTTTTTTTTTCATAACAAATTTGTATATTTCATTTAAACAAGTTTTCTACTACCTTTAGTTGCAACTTAATCTAGTTTTGCATTTAAGGGAAAGAACAATTGATCACGGGTGATACATATGGGTAATTCTCCCATGTCGAATGCGACATTCGTACGCATTCAAAGTGAAATAAAACATATGCCAAAACATTATTTTGTTGTGACAAAAGGAGAAACTTATAGGTATTGATTAGCACTATAATTGGTGCTAAAGTGGATTTTGGGAAATTGTTCGTTTTCAAGATAATTTAAAAAAACCAAGGCATTCGCACGCGACTCAGATAGAAGTCGTTTTTTCGGCGACCAGTTCTAGCACTGATTTCGGCAAAGCGTGAACGAATATTTTGATGCCATTTAATTTGTAATGTAATGTATTTATTTATCTAAAAAATGCTTTTTGTTTGATTTAAAAATATCAAGTAGTTTTTTTTTAAATGTAATTTGAGTCACTGTCGCATGCGACATGTCGCACGTGACATTTTTTTCCACAAAATATTTCTGTTGTTTCTGTCTCTCTTTTTTTAAATTATATATCGAAATCAGCCCGAAAAACTTATTTAAATTAAACTTTCAATATATTTCTTTGAATTAAAATGGTTTATGTTACAATCTTACTATCTTACTTAGTGTAATCGATAGAATACAAACGGTCCATTTTGGAAATCAATTTTTAAGAAAATGGACATAAATATGGAAAAAGTGAATTTATTCCAATGTAGAATCTATATGTTCATCCTATTGAATTTCTTCTAGCGTATATTGCTTAAATAAATAACTTGATTACATTTTTGGAACATAATTTCACAAGATGTGAGTTTTTGAGCAATTTTTCGTTTTTAGGCTCGGTTGACATTTCTGGAGAAATGCCCATATCTAGAATTAGAATATATTATTTACAGTATTTACAGGAAGACTATTTGAAATATTAATGAAGGAACCTGGTAGGGAGATTCAATGGCACTTTTTTAAATTTATTTTATGGAATGCAAAAAAAAGTTTTTTCATATTTAAAGCTAATCATTTAAATACTCAACGTTTCAAAAAATCACATTTTTATTAACAAGTCACAAAAAAAAAACATGTAAAATGTAATAAAGCAAAATTCCCAAAAGTATGCTATAAATAATGTTGTTAAATGTTGTTGTTATTTATAAGTGAAATTCAGAAACTTTCTTGAAAATTGGTTAATTAGAGTATAGTTAAAAAACTGTAGTAAATTCAGAATAAATTTTATTTTTATTTCATTGAATCTCAAGACGTTGCTTTTGCCAATTAATTAAACTGCCCTCGTGGACCACATGAATATGTCCCTTGAGAAGTCAGTCTACACATGTACATATGGATATGTATCTGTGTGAATGTTGCTGCTGCTATTTGTTTGTGTTTACTTACAATTATGAGTGTGTTGTCATCTTCGTCGACGTCTTCTGCCCCTCATTCTCCACCTCATACTCATCCACGTCGTCGTCGTCTCAAGCATTCGCACACTTGGCGCTTTTCAAAAACTTTCTGCTAGTCTTGCTTGATGGCTTGGGGCAGTGGCAGAGGCAGAGGCAGCGGCAGCGGCAGCGACAGAAGCAACGCCGAGAAGTATGCAGCATTGCAATAATAATTACAAATGTTGCACAATAAATTGCAAAGTAAACAGACTCAACGCTGACTGTGGCAGAGCCAGAAACGAAGACCGACTGCAGTGGCAAAATTACTTCCTGCTCAAGCGTCAGCGGAAATGTACATACAAATGCCAGACACACACACATACACAGAGGGGAAGTAGGAGAAGTTGGGCAAGGGGGGCGGGGGGAACAGTCACTTGTCAAAAACAAAATCAGACAAAAACTCCCCTCGCGGCGCCGACAAGATGCGTAATTGCAGCTCCTGCTCCTGACGACTGTTGCTCCTTGTGCTGACTCTGACTCTGAATGTGAATCCGATGGATGCACAGGATGCGCACAATTCGCAGCATTTGCATTCCTTCTTCTTGTTGTTGTTTCCATTGTTACTGTTCTTGTTGCTGTTGTTGTTGTTATCATCTTGCTCTTGTTCTTCTTCTCGCTTCTCGCATCATATTGCGAGTGTGCGTTGTGCGGAATGCAATAAATCTTGGCCAGCAAAACAATGACAAATGTTGTGACTGTTCTGTTTTGTTCTGTTCTATTCTATCCTGTCCAAATTTGTGGTTGCCCCTGCGGACACTTCATTTGATATCCGCTGCTAACCCCAAAATGTTTCCACCTCTGACAAGCGCCTGTCCAAATGAATATTGTGCTGACGACTCGAGAGCCAACACCGGAAATTGAGGTGTTTATGGCCAACAGAAGCCACAGCCAGGTGAACTCTAGAGACCAAAGGACAACTTGAGGCTTACAGTGGGATAGGAAAATATAGGCAACTGTGCACAAGTCGATCTTTCCCCAAAGAAATCACTAAATCGCCCCAAAGTAATCGCTCTTTTACTTTTAACGCTTTCCTATAACAATGGCGAAAGAGAACTGAACGGTTCATGGCGGGGATTAACAGTAGTTCCTGTTGCAATACTTCGTTATAACATTAACATTACCATAACATTATTCAAAATTGGTTGTACTGTGGTTCCGGAAAGATCTGTCCGGTATTAAGAAGATTAAGTTTATTTTTCATAAAATAAAAGCGCTCAAACTGAAATAGTATTTTGTTTTTGAGTGCATTTAAGCTTGGATTTATTTAGCATTGTTGTTTCTGTTTTCTTTAAATTACTTTTTATTTAATTTTTTAAATCTGTCCATTTGTGAGCGGTTGAAGTCGGCAGCACTGGCTCCAGTGGACATAAGCTGCTTAACAGTGCTTCCTGTTATATATTATGATATCGCAAGTGATTCAAATTCAAAAACTTAAGATTTTCTTTCTGTTTTTTTTAGCTGGCGCTGAAGCTGCAATGTAGATCGTTCCGAGGAGCAACCACTGTAAGCTAGCGACATGGTGGAATCGTCGAGTTTGGGGCGTGCCCCGCCAGCGGCACAGCAGCCCATTCCGCAGCAGCATTCGCCGTCGCCGTCGGGAATGCGTTGTGGCAACTTGGAGACGCGGGTGCGCGGCTCCTGGTATCGAGTAATGGTGACGCTCGAAACGGACTTTCTGGCGATCAGTCTGGACGAGTCCTGTGAGTCATCACAGCACTCCAGCGATGGGCAATCCACAACCCTCAACGGCACCCTGGGGTAAGTAACATGGGCAGATGCAATAAAAGTGAAGTTATAAAATCATGGCGGGATCTTGCAGGAGCAATCACAGTGGCGGAGGTGGCGCTGGTCAGAATGGAACGTTGCCCAGCTCAGCCTCGCTGCAAGGCATGGCCGTTCAGGATACGGAGGTGGATGGCACGGGAACGGGGGGCACGGGATCGGGTGCGGGAACGGGAACGGGTAACAACGACAATGGGGATCTTTGCCTGAATAACAATAACAATGCGGATGGCGTTGGACTGGACATGTGCGATGTACCTGATCATGTGGCCAATCAGAAGCGACACGTGCGAATCATCAAGTCGGACAACAACGGCCTGGGCATATCCATAAAGGGAGGACGCGAGAATCGCATGCCGATACTCATCTCGAAAATATTTCGGGGCATGGCCGCCGATCAGGCCAAAGGACTCTACGTGGGAGATGCCATTTTAACGGTTAACGGCGAGGAGCTGCGCGACGCCACCCACGATGAGGCAGTGCGTGCTCTGAAGCGTGCAGGTCGTGTCGTGGACTTGGAAGGTAAGTGCCATCTCTAGTCCCTCTACCTCTTTCTTTCTTTATTCCTCCGCCTTTCTTGATTCTCCCTTGCGCATCTTTAGCCATGTCAAATGCTGACATTGTTATTTGCCCAAAACAGAGCCAGGGAAAAAATCTAGATAAAGCGAATAGAGAGAGAGAGAAAGTGCTTAAAAAGTGCCATTGAGAGAGTCAAACTAACAAGCAAACTATGTGCAAAGTTGGATGAAGAGGGCTCAGCTTTTGCACTGCAAAAAAACTTGATTGAATTTTTAAATACATTACAAAAATGAGTAAAAGGAAGGACAAAGAGCAAATAGAGTCGAATTCCTTAACTTTTACAAACAAATTAAAAAGTCTTATTTCGTAACTTTAAAATATGAGTATTGTTCTCTAACTTTTATTTAAAAATACATTTTTATTGTAAATAAAATTATAAAAATACAAAATTATTAACTTTATAAAAGTTATGAATAAGTTAAATTTTGACTGCTATTTTGCTCCATGGTTTTGATATTTGAAGCGTAGTTAATTACACGGTGCTACAAAATTATAGATATAGATAAATACATTTTTTTGGCATACTAGAATTTTTTAATGCACATCAAAATTTCGAATTACGGTAAAAATACCGATTTTTCGTACAAGCGCTCACTAATACGCTCATAGCTTCGTCAAATATTCACTGATTTTCATTTTTTTAACGGTTTTGGAAATATATACTTAGGTATATAAAAGTGTCATACTTGACTTAACAGGTTTCAATTCCTTTATTAGAGAATTTTCTATTTCGCACCCTTCGTGCTGCTTTCGTCACTAGCGCGGACTGCCCTGATGCAAACCATTTTTTGTTTGTTTTTTTTTTAAATTTTTTGACTTTGGTGATGTTTTTGAACAGTATTTGAGTAGAAACCCCTAAAACTTTCACGAGTAAACCGTGTGTCTATTTTTTATAATCGGACAATAATTTAAACGATTTCCTGAAACAGAATTGCTCAATATGTTGATATTCGCGCCATTATTGCCCCATTTCCCCCTCCCACCATTTTCCATTTGTAGTTGCGTAGTTAAAAAGGAGTATTTTCCCATGACTTTTTTTCTAAAAAGTTAAATAGTTGAATAGCTCAGTTAAATATTATTCGATTTGAGTAAAATAAAAGCAAAAGACGTAAAATTTAAGTGTTTTTTGAAACTGCATACCAAAAGTAAATTGCTTTCTACAAATTTAACTTATTAATTTACGTTCAAAGTACGGTAAAGTCGCAAAAAACTGTAATAATCCCTTTATTGTTACATATAGCTCCCCCAATATTTATCCGAGATTGCAGTGTAATATACCGTAAGAAAGATGTTACTTTTCACTTTCCAACGACGTATAACAATATTGTAAGATGCATAGTTTAAGACATAGGATTTATTAACTCTATCTACCTCAAAAAAACGGTTTTTTCTCCGTAATTTAAAATTTCGATGTGCAACAAAGAATTCTAGTATGCCACAACCTACGCTATGTCGCATCCAAGAAGTTTTTTGACTGTAGCACCATGTTATCGTTGTCATTTTTTTTAATGCTTTCTTTTTCAACTTATCACATTTTTTCTGACAGTGTAGGTGATACACTGCATACATGGGATTAGTCAGCACAACATGCGAGTTACTGTCCGCAGTCGTTGTTCTTGTTGTTGTTGCTATTGCAACTTGCAGCTGTGTACTGTTATAAATCCCCCGCATACAGTGCCCCGCTCTCCCCCGTCAATGCCATCTCTCTTGCCTGTTGACTCTTAGCTGTTGACTGCCGTTAGTTGCGTTGGTTTTGTTGGTCGGTCGCTTCGTCAGTTCGTTGGTTCGTCGGCTCGTTGGCTTGGTTTGTTTGTTTGCCTTGGCTTGGCTTGGCAATGAGTAATGAGAAAAGTTTTCCTTCCATTTGATCAAATGGCCCCAAAATACATAGTTGCTATGCCAGTGGGCGTGGCACGCCACTTGGCACTGCTCTGTGTGAATTGAAATAAATGCTACGCACTACATTTTCATCTGCTACGAGTAGAATGCCTACGAATTGGATTGGAAATATTGTATGTACAGCATAATAACAGGCCAACAATGAAACTGAGATGCTCTATGCATTTTTAAATTAACTTATTTTTGACTTGAATTTTTATTCATTTTAAGTAATTGAAGTAATTTTTTAAGGAAATTGAATGAAACAATTTATATGGATCGATAATTCGATTAGAATCGATCGTCTAATAAAGCGATGGACGGCTAATTATAAGTAAATCTGTTAACAGTAGACAGAGTAAACAGTAATGGTTACACTGTTATTTTTACAGACTCTTTTGAGCAGAACCAATAGGCAAATTAAAACGGCCAATAAGAAAGAAAACACAAATTGCAATAAGCACCAATTAAATGATTGAACTGGAGTGGAAAGGTGGGAGGAAGGGAATCGGGCTGAAAGTTTAAAGCAAACAATACGCAATGAAGCATTGAGAACAATTTTGCTAAAACAACATCCTTTTGTGTGTGCAAGCACGCACTTGAGATTGACTTTGATGCAAGTCAATTCCATTTCCGGTGCAGCAACAGCATCAGCCGGACAATGAACAAACAGCTGGAGACGAAGACGCAGATGGAGACAGAGAACAAACAAAGACTTAAAGGCTATCTGCAAATATTTATTATCAATTGTCGATTGTCGGATGATTCACTCTTGGCATTGGGCTTAGATGCGGCGCAGGCGTTCGCTGCGAATACGTTGGCGTCCCAGTTGCTGTTTGGGTTGCTCCACGGCCAGGATGAGGCGTCCAAATTGACCGCCTGCTGCGTTGATGGGCAGCAGAATCAGGCGACCGCTGGTTAAGCCGAGAGCAGCTGCTTCGCTAAGTTCTTGCTCCGAATCCTCGACCAGCTCAACCTGAGATTCTTCTACCTCCAGCTCGTTGTCGGTCTCTTCCAACTCTGGTGCTCCATACTCGCGAGCTGGTGTGTTGGGTGCACCATAAGTGTTGGCTGGTGCCGTTGCTGTCTTGGCTGCCGCTTCAGTTGGAGGCAGTTCCTCGTCGTTGTCGCTCAGTGGCGTCACGGATTGGTCCAGGGCAGGCAGATCAGCAACAGGCTGCTGCTCATCAGCAACGCCATCAATGGCAACAGCGGCAAAATCCTCCACAGCCTCGCGTACGGGTGGCTGAAAGTCCTGGGCGGGCACCTGGGCTACCACCTCAACAGTATCCTCCGGATTGGACTCGGGTGCTCCATAAGTGCTGGCTGGAGTGCGTGCATTGGCCTCAATTTCCGTCTGTTCCTCCACTTCGTTGGTGGTGGTGCTGACAAACTCCTCCGCATCACTGCTTATGGTAGCTGTCGTGGTGGCCAGTGGCTCCTCCAGCTTGGGCTGTCGCTCGCTGGGCAAATCGAAGGGGATTTTGGGTCGGAAACCAGCTGCCGGATATGGTGTGCTTGCCACCAGCTCCACTTGCCGTTGGCTCTTCAGCTGACGACGCTGGGGCATCGCTGAGATGGATGCAGCCAGCATGAGGCTCATCAGGATTAGTCCGGTAAATGTCTTCATGTTGCACGTTGAACGATTGGTAACGGTATGTGACTGGCTGCTGTGGGTGCACTCGCTTTTATATCGAGTACTCGCACTTACGGAGGGGATTCTACATCAGAATTCAGTAACGGTCGCAAGGTCAGCTCCGCTTTTATTTCGGCTATGATAACGATAACTCTTTTTTCAGGCCGGCCCAATGCAAATGGGACACGAGTCGCAATATTTGCGCATTTAAAAACATATCGAAGCCCATCAAATGAGCCATCAAGCTCAATGTTAACGTCGCTTTAATAACGATACAACCTCAACTGAAAAAAAAACCTCCCACGCCCCACATCAGCCCTGAAATCACGTATACGTCCACGTCCGTTGCCATGCCCATGACGGGGCTACGATTAAACAGCGTACGCAGCGTCATCGTCATCGTCAACGTGCCTCGCATTTCGGATGCCGCTCCACGAAATGTCGTCGTCGTCGTCGTCGTTGATCCATTTCGCCAAAGTTTTGTCAGCCCCAAAAATTAAGAGCATATAAATTGCGAGAAACTAGCTAAACCACCGCTCAACGCATATTGAATGCCCTGACCAGCTTAACGCTAAAGAGTTACGACTGTGCAAATACCCGAAGATTCGCACATTTATTTCTTGCGGGATTCTCTCAACTTTGTCGAGTTAAATCTCATTTTGGTTGGTTCTATCGGTGAAACTAGTTGTCGCAGCTTCAGCAATGAGTGGTACTTGAGGGAACAACTAGAAGATACCCTGTTGAACTTATTATAGAGAATAAATTTGAATAAACTTGATGAGTATTTAAAAACTAACGTAGGAAATAATATATAATTTTTAGCTAGACTCAACGTATTAGAGTACGTTTATTTATTATATTATTGATTGTAAAAATAATAAAAAATTTTTAAATTTGTCTATGTAGGACGAACGTCAAATTTGTACTTTGCAGTTGAAAAGTAAAATAAATAATAAAATTATTAATTGAATAGTCGCATATTGAATGCATAAAAAGAATAAAAATATAACTCATTTGAAGTTTTGTAATAAATTACATTTTCATCAACTGAAAAGCTACAGTCATAGGCATTAGTATTTTGGCACCATTTAAAGTTAATTCTATTCATAATTTGAACTTACTTCATGCAAAGTTTGGCATCAATGGAAAGGTCATTCGAATACCTTTTTAATGATTTAAAACTTTTCTTAACCCATTTGGTACCCATTGAAATTTTCGAATTTTTGTAAGCGTCTACTTTTTCAACTTTTTTCCTCGCATTTTTAATAACAATCTTTTAATACAGAAAGTTTCTTTTAACAATTCTAATAGTGGCTGCAAAAATTTGTTTTTCAAATATCTCATCGCTAGTATTTTTTATAATTTTCATACAAAAAGTGCCTTTTCAAAAAATTATACAAATTGCAGCCACTATTAGAATTGATAAAAGAAACTTTTTTCATCAAAACATTGTTTTTAAAAGTCCGAGGAAAAAGTTGAAAAAGTACCAAATGGGTTAAGGAAAGTTTTATATCATTCAAAAGGTATTCGAATGACCTTTCCATTGATGTCAAACTTTGCATGAAGTAAGTTCAAATTATGGATAGAATTAACTTTAAATGGTGCCAAAATACTTATGCCTATGACTGTAAGCTTTTATTTTAATAATTGTATTTTATATTATGGCGATAAATTACAATTTCTTTCTACTTTGCTGAAATAAATCTCTGCCATATCAACTAAAATAAAAACTCAAATCCAATTCATTTTATTTTCATGTTACACTTTGCGTTTCGCAGTCAAACTACCTCGGAGTATATAGAGTATTTAAAACTAGCCTTTTGTGCTGATTTGATTATGCATTTTTGGAGGCTTTCATAATTTCAATTAGGCTGTACATTAAATAAAATTGGCCCAGATCTATAAGCACGTAAAATGGCACAAGCAGGCATTAGCATTAGCCAACACAATGACAGTGCAAAACCGACTGGGAATTGCAATGGCTAAAACCTTTCGGCCATGCGAATGAGCAGCGACTCCCATCTGCTCCGGCTGCAACTAAAGCTGGCCAACCCAAATCCATTCCTTCGAACTTTAATCTACAACTTGGACCAAGTTGTTTGCCAGGACTTGGCGTCGTCTTTAGCCATTCTCATTGTAATTTAAATAAGCTTCCCCAGCCTGTATATTTATCCCTCTAACTGGGATTCGGGGGCGCCAACAACTTTTGCCAGTCCAGTTGCACAAATTCCAGCAAAACTCTGCGAACTGCCAAATGTCAACGGCAGATTTCATCGCCCAAGCAAAAGGCGTCGACAACAGTTGGCAGTTGGTTTCCCTCTCCCTCTTCCTTTCCTTTCCTCTCCTTCTCCCTTCCTGCCTGCCATCTTTCGTCCTGCCTACCAAAAGTCCATTAGCAATGGTTTTTACAGCTTGGCATACTTTTGTGGGCTGGCAGTCCACACACAGTTCTTGTTTCCCCACTGATCCATTCCCGCTTCCCTTTTCCCGCTTCCTGCCAACGCAGCGCGTGAGATTTTACTCTAAAAACTTTTGTGCAAAGTTTTAACGCACGATTTGCGAGAAGCGAACCGCCTGCACTTGATATCATATTTGTGCGCCCACGGCCACGCCCCCCGACCCCCTTCCGGGCAGCACACTTTGGCTCGCTTCCGGCGTGATTTATGCGGGCGCCTGCGCTTGCCAAAGGTGTAAAAAACTTTTGCCCACCTGTAATCTTTGGCCAGACTTTGTCTGCTAAATGTTCAACTGAAATAATCTGCATTAGGCATTTAACAAAACGCACATGATTAATTAATATAATTATTTTCTGTGATTTTAACTAAAAAATATTTTGTTTTTAATTTAAAATATGCATTTTAATATTGGTATTATTAAATTATATTTTAATTATTAAATGGCAATTAAATTATGTTAACCACAATTTGATAACTGAAAAGTTAAGAAGTGTTAAGTTAATAATAATTTTACTATAGTTTGATTTCTTCCAGGCAAAATATACCTTTTATTTAATTAAATTATAATTCAACTTAATTATAGCCAGTAATTAGTCGATTGTTAATTGGCTGAATCCGTTAGGTTGTCGTTAATTGTAGTATTAATTTTCTTTGTTCTTGCGAAATTTACATGAGCTACAATCAATTGTCTGACTTCTGTGAGGATTTCACAGGTCATGTGAGGTTGCTTTACCTTCCTGGATACATAAATTGTATGTATTAACTGTAATATATATGCACAAATGTGTGTTATATAAATAGCAGTTTACATTTGGCTTACAGCATTTATAGTTTGTTATTGTTGCTTGTTTATTTTGCAGTTGTTTTTCTTTCTTTCCTTACTGGAATTGCAACTTTATTTACACTGAAATGCAAAAATTTGCACAACTTATTACTGTTGTTATTGTTGTTGTTGTTTCTAAACTTTTGCGTTTTGGTCTTGTTTGTGTTTTAGTGCACTTGAAGCTTACCAAATCTCCACCCGCTATTCCCTTGCCCTCCTCAGTTGACCAGAGATTTTAACAGCGCCTGACGGTATGCAACATTTTTTTCGCTCGTTCGCTCGCTTGTT
Source organism: Drosophila suboccidentalis (assembly GCA_037043435.1). Classification (NCBI taxonomy): domain Eukaryota; kingdom Metazoa; phylum Arthropoda; class Insecta; order Diptera; family Drosophilidae; genus Drosophila; species Drosophila suboccidentalis. The sequence continues at coordinate 219,123 of JBAMBK010001502.1, forward strand.
TGTTTGTTTGTTAGTTGTCGGTTGCATATTTCTGTATGTAAATGTTTACTGAGCTCCAAGCTCCAAGCTGAGCCAACGACAACGACAACAACAGCGTCCACTTAGTAACCCTTTTGGTGCACGTAAATGCCAAGCAATTAGTGAGGGAATGTGGCCAAGGATGGGGCGGGAGGAGGAGTACTACAATATATCTGACAGTTATGGTGGCTTGGGAGCCGCCTGCACTAATTAGTTGGTCTAAGCACACGAATTGAGTCGCATAAAACGACCCAAGCCCAAACCCAAACCCTGGACCAACAGCAGCTGGCATTAAGTGTGAAAATTGAATTTTCAAATCACTCGAACGACAACAACAACAACGACGTCGTCAACGGAAATGCAAATGTGCAAATGTTGTGGACGGAATGGAATCCGGACCTTACAAAGACGAACATCTACATACAAACCTATTCATATATGTACATACATACATACTTGTATAGATACGTATATCTGGTACATGCTACCTGCCATTCGCATTTGCATAGATGCTGCACAGTGGCACACTTCTTATTGAAAATGTCTTGTCACTTTAAGCTGCAATTCTCTTTTGAAATTGTCTTTAACACTAATGTTAAATTAAAATTTTATTTAAATGGCTTTTACATTTTAAGCATATTGAAATCATATTACCACATATGGTTTTTAACAGTTCAACAAATTAATTATCGGGGGTGCCACAGAAATCGCTTTCGCTTGAATTTCACTTAAATTTCATACAAATTCCAGTGAAATTCAGCGAAAGCGATTTCTGTGGCACCCTTGTATATTTATTTTTTTTAAATACTTACAGTCTCTCAATAAGTTTGTATGCACCCTAATTTTGTCAAATTTTAGTATAACTAAATAGTTTTGATGCGGGTTTCTTAAATTAATCTTATATTCACTTAAATTCGGTTTCTTAAATTAATCTTATATTCACTTAAATTCCTTTTGAATGATACACAAATTTTTTTAACCCATCAAGTACCTATGAAAATTTTGAATTTTTGTAAAAGTCAACTTTTTCAACTTTTATCCTCGATTTAAAAAAAAAATATTTTGATGCAAAAAAAATTCTTTAAACAATTCTAAGAGTGACTGCAAAAAAAATTTATCCACTAGTATTTTTTATGATTTTTTAAAAATTGACAAAAATCAGTTTTTTGTATGAAAAAGTTAAAAAGGGGTTAAATTAGTCGTTTTTAGCAATGGGTTAAAGAAGTTTTTGGATCATTCAAAAGAAATCAAAACTTTTTTGTTATACTAAAATTTGACAAAGTAAGGGTGCATACAAACTATATTAAGTGACTGTATATACAAAAACAATTTTAGAAATTTTTTGATAGATTTTGAATCTACCTTTATATCTTCAGAGAATAAAAAGTTCTCGAAAGCTTTAGATTTTGTTTTGTAAAAATAATTCCAAATAAATAACAGTTTAACTATTCTATAATTAATTATAATCAATAAAATATATTCTTGACAAACAACTTTATCTTAAGTGCTGTTTGCAATTCATTTTAAAAGTAATAAATTCGACAACTATTAAATGCAATGAGTTGCACTGTGCGCATGGCTCATGCTGTTTGAATGTGGAAATCGAATAAAAATGGAGCGGAAACTCTAATGAATTTATGCCACAACGTTTGTGTTTGACGCTGATGCTGTTGAGAACGAACTGATTGAATGCTCTGTGTGCCTATGTCTATGTCTCAGTGTGTGAATGGGTATGTGTGTGTGAGTGGTGGATGTCGCCACATCCTGTGCTGCTTCACAGGTGACGCCATGGGCAGACCTCAACCACATCCACATCCTCATTGGCATGCATATTCATGTGCCGCAATATTTGATGTCTGTGCATTTGATGTCTCGTATTTGCAGTTAAATTCCTGCGCGAAGTAACGCCCTACTTTCGCAAGGCGAGCATCATTTCGGAGGTGGGATGGGAGCTGCAACGGGCATTCCTTTGCCCGCTGGGTCCGGGCGTGCCAACATCTCCGCCAGCACCGACGCCCAAAACAACGCCGCGTGCAGATACGCGCTACATTCCATTGCAGCTGACGCATCTGGCCCGCAATCTCAAGTACATCGATCCGGGTAAGTTGCCTCCTCCCCCCCTTAAACCTCTGATCTCTGAAATCGGAGAAAAGTGTAGGACAATTGTTATCTAACTACGTTTGTTGGCAATTGCAGAGAATCGTTGCCTGGAGCTGCACTCGCCGGATGGCGTGCACTCGTGCATTCTCCGTGCGGCCGACTCCGCGGAAGCCCTCGTCTGGTTCAATGCGCTCCACTCGGCCATGGGCAGCAGCACGCAGCGCGCCCTGGCCGAGGCCAATCGTGCGTTGGTGAATATCATCGGTGAGCTCAAACACATCGGTTGGCTCAGCAAGCGTCTCAATGGAGGCGGCGGCGGTGGCGGCGGTAGCTCTGGCAGTGCCGGTGGCGGTGGTGGCGGCAGTGGTGCTGCCAGCGGTGGCAGTGGCACATCCAACAGCGGCGGCGTCGCCGGAGAGGTGGTAAGTGTCACCTAATATCTAAGCTGGAAGCTTTTAAATTTTTGATAAGACTTTGGGCAGTTTTTGTTTGGAAACTTGGTTTTATTTTATAAAAGGTTTGAGTTAAGGAGATATTCGACTTGGAGAGTTTTTTTTCTTAAGTTTATTAATTTTACCGAAATTTACATCTCATTTAGCTCGAGTTAGAGAGAAATTCGAGTTATAGAAGTTCGAGTTATGGAAGTTCAACGAATAGAAGTATTTAACAAAAACAAAGTGTATCACTTTAAATAACATTAACAAAACTATTTTCAAAAACTAGCCAAATTAATATATGAATATATTAAAGTTGTGAAAAATATGTAATCAAACCATGCCTGTTAAATAATGATTAGTAATCATAATCATTAGTTACTAGATTATTTTTGTTTAAAATGACTATGTTTATGAAATGTTTATTTAATGACTACGATTACAAAAAATCATAAATAATCTTAAATTATTACAGTTATTAAAAAATAATCAGAAAAAATCAAAAATAATCCGAATACTCAAAAAGATTATTTTTGATTATTTTGATTATTTCTGATTTTTTTTAATAATTGTAATAATTTTAGATTATTTCCGATTTTTTGTAATCGTTATCATTAAATAATCAGAAATTTTTCAACAGTGAATTATATAATCACTACGATTATTTCCAAAAATAATCTAATTGATTAGTAATTCTAATCGAAATTTAACAGGTAAAGGCTTTAAATGGTAGATAATTTTAAAGTTTCCATGAATTTAACAAATGAAATCATTCTGTTTATACTCAAAACCAACCTTTTGCAATAGAATTCTAAGAGTAATTCCTTTATCTATAAAAAACAGCCAAGCGGTCGATCCAGCTCGGAAAGTTCTGATGAGAGCGACAAATGGCTGCCCATATTTGTAGCGGTGACCGAGCGGGAGTTTCGAATATACGAGAGTGCACCTTGGTCTGTGGAGGCGTGGAGTCGTCCCTTGGAGAGCTATGCACTGGCCACCACACGCTTGGCGGGTGCAGGCAACAATTCCTCCCTCAATGTAAGTTACCTTCGATCCAAATACAAAAGAGTATCTATTGATTTGATATTTGATTTGCAATCCTTTACAGGGTCAGCAGACGACAGTGTTCTGTGTGCGTTGTGGCACGGCCAGGGGAGTTCTGGTTTATTGGCTACGATCGGAGACGCATCGGGATATGGCTGCGTGGGCGCGTGCGTTGGTCCAGGGCTCCCATCAGGCGGTCAATTTGCAGCGAGAGTTCTCGTTTCGCTGCCTGTACCAGGGCAGGCAGTGTCAATTGGTTGTGCACATAAATCGCGGATTTTTCTTATACGACTGCGGTGGTTTCGCCTCATCCACGCCCACAGCGGCGGTGGCCAATAAAACCCAACTCTGGCAATTTGCCTTTGACAAATTGAAGGGCTCTGCGGACGATGGAGCTCGCATGTTGTATCTGGATTTCGGCGATGATGGCGAAATTGTAAGCTCATAATAATTCTCTATCAATTTCAATCGGAACTCAGCTTTTCTCTCTTGCAGGAACTGGACATGGAGTGTTGTCCAAAGCCAGTTGTATTTGTGGTACACAATTGCCTCTCGGCCAAGGTTCATAATATTGCCTAGGCTGAGCTGGCTGCTGATAATAAGGGCGTAATCCTCTCAAGCGTTATGGACATTTAACATTTAATTTGTGTTACAAATGTTTTGTTTTATTTATTTATAATTATTATTAATTTTTTTTGTTTATATTTTGTGAAGGTTAAATAATTAATTAACAGTATTCAGAAACGATTTCGTTTTTATATGTTTATTACTGTTTTGTTATTTTATTAGTATTTTGAAACGTTGTATGTTTTTTATGTAGCTTTTATTTCATTTTCAAAATGTTTAAAACGATTTAATATTTTTTTCACTTAATATATGTTTATCAACAGTTTATTAATATCATTACACGTTAAATCTTCATAAAAACTTTTTATTTAATTTAAAAATGTTTTAAAAATTAGTGTTTTTTGTTTCATAACGTAATGACAGGATCTGGCGTTTGTCGAGTGAGCATTACGTGCTTCCCGCTGGCTATGGGCTATTTGTAAGTTTAGCAAAAACAACAGTAGAATCTTTTGGGATGACAGATAACTAAATAAAACAAATAGAGACAAAAGCACAAACCAAAACAATTTTTATATTGTAAGTAGAAGTAAATTCATTTTATACGTGCAGAAGAAAGAGAGAAAGAATACCATCTAAAATGATCTAAAATTAAACTAATATCGAAATCGAATATCTAAAATCTAAAATCTACAAACTAAAATCTAAATCTGATATCTACATTGAATACACGTTGAACAATAATTATCGTAATTGTACTTAACTAATTGTATCTTGTATCTAAACGAAGCACACATATCTCGATGTATTAGGCCCTATCATATATACATATAAATATCGTATATCGATTAACGAAATCCAATCCATCATGCCATACTAGGTATATCTTAATACGAGTATACATATACATAATAATACCTTATAAAAAATACATCAACTTATATGTATTTTCATGCCATTTCGCAACTCCCCCACACACTCTACTTGTACAACATCGATCGATCATATGCAATTATTATACATTATACCAATACCATCATATAGAACATGACATATTTGTTTTATGAAATTAGAAATTTCGTTAAAAATCAAATTGAAACTCGAAAATGAATCAGAAGAAAAAACCAAGAACATCAACAAATAAAATCATAAACTTAAGACGTACAATATTTTTAACGTAAGTAGTGTTGAATCTTCGATAATAAACTTATATATAATAATATAAATAAAATATAAAACAATGCGTTTTTTAATATTTGTTACAGCTGTCAATGAATGGTGAGTTCAGTTAGTATCTTAAAAGTTTAAATAAGCATATTAATTTTAAAATAAACTGGAGTTTTAAATAAGGCTCTTTTTGAAATCTTGAAGCTTAAAACAATCATCAGCCGTATTTTATAAGGAAACGTTAAGAAAATGTCTAGAATCGGATATCTTTATACGCAAAGTCTCATTATCTAATCCAATAAGAGGTAAAGTAGCTTAGTAGAATATTAAAAAACAAGTTAACTTACTTAGTTCGCCATGCAACTTTGATGTAGACTACGAGTAGCTTAAACAGATGAAGGGTTGTGAGATGCTTAGTTATTTACAAGATTTGGTCATGACTCTTCTTCCGACATATGTGTGTATGTGAATACCTATAGCAATAGTCATAGATATATGTATGCATTCGTATATATTTAATATATATTGTACATCAGAGAACATGTGGCTATTTATTTCAATTTTCTCAATTCGCATTTAAGACGAAAACAAAGTCACCGAGTGGACGTGACCGGCATGTTGAACATGGCCAACAACGTTAGCAATGGCAATGGCAACAACAACAACAACTACAACTGCCACTGGTCAGCCACAAAACTTTGTTCATCAGCAACAACAATGGCAGAGTAAGGAAGGGAAGTAAGGAAGGAAGGGAAGGAAGATGATAGGGGGAATGTAAAGCGATTTTGGGGCTGACTCGGTGACCATCATTGCGGTCAACGGGCAGGTTTAAGGTGTAACGAACGATGTCCGCCTTTTGGCCTCCACGTTGACACGATGACCACGACGGAGACACTGGCCAAAGTACATAATAGTCAACCAGTCATACACCCACACACCCAAACACACACACACACACACACACACACACACACAAACACTGAGATACTCACACATTGGAATTACATTTCCGGCTTTTGCGGAAGCATCGCGTCAATTTGGTCACCTTCAGGGCACACCAAATTATGACAGCTGCTGTTGGGAACTTTGTGAGATTTTTTTTGGGGGGAGGAACTGGAATTGACTGGGAATATGTATAAATACGCGATGTGGGGAATTGTTAGCGCTTAGTAGCACATTCAAATAGCAAATAAACAGAACAGAACTTTCAAAAATGTGTCAAAGAATTGGCATATATGTGACATTATTGGTAGTTTGCCTTGCCAGCTTGCAGGCGGCTGTCATACGGTCGGAGGAGCAACAGGAGATGGCAATGCAGGAGGAGGCTAGCACCACAGTGGAGCCAGTGGAGAGCACCACAGTCACGGCCCAGGCACAGAGTCGCGACAAGGATGCGAGTGTGCAAATTGATGAAATTGAAAGCTTGCCCAGCGTAGATCCTGCACCAGGCACAATTGCAGGGGATCTAAGTGTGCGACTGGAAGGGAAGTCAGAGCAACAGAAGTCGGCGAAGCTGTTGCTGCTGAGCACGCCCGCCAAGCGACCCGCTGAGGTGGAACAGCAGCTGGAGGAGCAGGACGAGAACGAGAGTGCAGCTGCTGGTAGTGCTGAGGATAAAGTGACGACCACAACGGAACAAGATTACACTGAAACGACGACAACAACAACAATTGACCACGAAGTTGCAACAACAACAGCAGCGACAACAAAACTGTTTGCCATCAATGCGACAATATCCTCGGAGGACTCGTCGGAGCCGAACGTTGCCGTTGCCGTTGCCACAGACAATGCCACAATTTCGATTGCTGAACAGCCACAAGCAGCTGGCAACAACAATGTGGCTATTGAGTTGGCCCTAACCGAACCGGAGGCTGAGTACGTGCTGCTTGATACTGGCCTAGAGCTGGCATCCGTCTCCTCATCCTCATCCTTGTCCTCATCACCATTCGCATCCACACATGATGAACTGCAGCTGGGCAGCTTCACGCACATTGACAGCGATGCCCATTTGCAGCCAGTGGTGCATTCTGTGGAAATCGTGCCCACCCGCTTCGATGATCCCCTGATTGTCAATTATGTGCACAATTTCCGCTGATTTCCTCCCAACCCCCCATTTCTCCTTTTCTACCCCAAATCCCAAAGGACACATTCACATCGCTGTGGCCACAAGTTAAAGTTTGTTTTTTATGTTTTATTCATGATTATCTTAAAATACATTTCACGAATTATATTTAAGCAATTATTATAACAATAAATACAATCGAAAATGAATATAAAAAATATATACAGCTGTTTGTGGTTGCAGAAATTATTCTAGGATAGTTATAGATTCCTTGGTATAGTTCGTTGAATTTAATTTCCCTTGGATGTTGAATGGAACATCCAAAGACTGCAATTAAAGTAAGAAACAATTGCTATTTTTTGTCCATCGAAGCGAAAATATCCGTATAAATTCTTTCTTTTTATATATAGACTTTTGACTAGGGACCGTAATCATTATGAGTTTTATTATACAAATTACAAAGTAACGATTATCTAAAGATTTTTAAGGATTTTCTTCAATGATAATGATTAAATTTGAGCGAAAAAAATAAAACTCACAAGTAATCGTAATTTGTGATTTTTATTTTCGTTCAAAATATAACTCACTTTTAAAAAAGATTGCGTAATCATTTTATAGATTTGTTTTTGAGTTTTATGGTTCCTCTGGGTTTCTTTTAAAGGGATATGCAAAAATACTTTGTGAAAATCCTACACAAAAGCCATAAATTTAAAGTGAGTTTTATTTTGAGCGAAAAGAATAAAAATCATAAATAATGATTACTTGTGAGTTTTATTCTTTTCGCTCAAATTTAATCATTATCATTTTTTTTTTTGTATATGTATTCTAGTCATTAATTTTTTGATGTAAAAAAATTTCAATAATCATTATATTCGGTCCCTGCAAAATAAGATGTAAGGGATATAAGATAAATACTAGACTTTAAAACATGGACTGCAAATAATGATTTTTTTGAGCAAAAAATTCTACATTTTCTTAGGGAATAAAGGCAAAAATTATTCATATTCCTAGTATATATTGCAACTTGAGTTTTATTTTGAGCAAAAAATAAAACTCATGAAATAAGAATTATTTCTTATTTTTATTTTTTGCTCAAAAATTATGATTATCGGTTCAATAGTTAAGTATATATAACTCAAATTTAATTATTATTTTGTGAGCAGATCAATAAAAATTTAAATTAATCATTATTTCATAATTTTTTTAATAAGTCCCTGCTTTAAAATAAACAAGATAATTTTAAATAAACCAATTTTCAAGCAACTATTAAATGAATTTAAGATTTGTCATCCTTCCCATGTTTATCTATTTAAAGATAAACAATTATGTAGACTTGAGGAAATCATAGAGTTAATAAGCAGTATAAATATATTTTAAATAGTTCGATAACAAAAACAAAGACTTTAATGAAAATAAAAATTAATTAAAATATTAACAGTATAATAGGTTTAATCCAAATCGCCTACCAACGCTGCTCCACGTGCGTTGTGTAGACGAATCCACGACGAGGTGCCTGGATTAGAGGTTGGGAGCGCAGGGGAATGGCCACTGGGATGCCCATAGCTGCAGGAGATCTGGCAACGAGGACAGCTGGTCCCAGATTGGCGGTGATTACCACACTTTCTGCATCTGGTTCGTCCTTGGAGCCCGGCTCCGGTGTGGGCATCAATGGATTCGTGCTGACACCGCAAACTGGATGATTGGCATTCCCCTCATCAGCTTGGGATGGATCTGTAGTGGCAGCATCCATCTTCTGTTGTTGTTGTTGCTGTTGTTGTTGCTCTGTGGGCAGTAGAAAAGCGCGACTTGGTCGATACCCGGCTGCTGGATACGGTGCCTTGGCAAAGGCGCGTCCAGATCGAAATTCGACCTGTGGTGGAGCAGATGTTGTCGTGGCATCCAGATTATCCACTGTGGTTGCCTGTACTGTGGTTGTGCTCCAGTCAAGTGACTCCGTTGTGCTCGTTATGCCATCATCCAGTGTCATCTCCGTTGTTGTTGTAACTTGATCGGCACCAGATCCGGATCCCTCCTCGCCTGGCAGCCAGAAGGCGCGACCCTGTGGTCTGTAACCAGCAGCTGGATAAGGTGTGGGTTTCACCTCTTTCACCTCCGCCTGTTGCACCTCATCCTCCTGCACACTGGCCGCATAGCGATTGATCCGAATCTGACGCGACTCGGCGATTCCAGATGCCCAAAGGCACAGAACGATTCCGAATATCCACTGCATTCTGTACTCGTATATGGTATATCTAAGTCGGCCGATATAAATATTCCAACTGATTTGCGCACCGGATGCGTCTGCTGTTTTTATACAATGTTCTCGGTCTGTCTAAGGTCTTGATGGGGGAAGTCGGAGCCAATGAAAGCGAGAGTCGTTCCGATTGATTCCATGGGGAGAATTCATATCCAGATATATAGATAAATATATATGTATATACTTAATATATTTGTCGGTGGGTGTGTAAATGAGAAATCATTAGGCGCACGGTTATCACATTTAATGATTTATTTTTTATTTTTATACCCTGCTATTTAATATATATGTGCGAATGAGGGCATTATACTTCGGCGGGTGTCTATGTAACAGACAGAAAAAGTGACATTTTCGTACTTATAATGTAATAATAATATTCCTCAGAAGTATTATAATTTCCATCAATTTAGCTAAGTTCTTTTGTTCGATCAATTATGATTTTTTTCATATCCCAGACTTAGTTTTACTTTTTTTTTTCAGCTTATATCTTAAAGTTTACATAAATTTATTTTATTAAATTGTAATTTCAAATTTAGTTTAATTTTAAAAATTAATTTACTTTTTGCCGACTGCTTTAATCGTGCTATATTAATAAAAAAAATAAAATAAATAAATAAATAAAATAAATAAAATAAATAAAATAAATAAAATAAATAAAATAAATAAAATAAATAAAATAAATAAAATAAATAAAATAAATAAAATAAATAAAATAAATAAAATAAATAAAATAAATAAAATAAATAAAATAAATAAAATAAATAAAATAAATAAAATAAATAAATTAAATAAATTGAATAAAATAATTAAATTAAATAAATTAAATAAAATAAATAAAATAAATAAAATAAATAAAATAAATAAATAAAATAAATTAAATAAAATAAAATTATCCGGTATTTGGTACGTATACTTAACTCAAAAGCCGTTACACTTTGGATACCTATGATGCTTTTCATATGTTCCGAAATTATTTCCCACAGTAGAAGGATATAGTTGGTGCTCTTTTAATCTAAATACAATTGGATGGGTATCATTTATATCAAACCTAGACAAAGGGTATTTGGAAGTTAAGCACGCTCTATACTTATTATATGTGTATACATATTTTTAAGTTGTTTTATTTCTGGTGCTTGCCACCTTATCCACGTCCACGTCCGCCACGTCCGTTCTATGGAAATAAAATGCGTTTCCTACGTGACACGCAAGTTAAAAGAGCAACAAACCAAACAAAACAAACCAAAAGTCTGAACAACACCATTGACAACTTGGCCACATCAATTGAAAGCGAAAACTTGTTGTCAATTGCATTATGTTATATGTACTTTGTGTGTTAGAATTTTTATTAAACACTTATAATCGATATTTATGCGATCAACGACTGGGAAGGGAGGTGACCGTCAAGGGCACAAAAGTATTGACTAACTAAGTTTTGACTAGCCATAGTATCAGGTCACGTCACATCATGTCCTCAGTTTGCCCACCATAAGCAGTTTACATTATGTCAAGCTAAATATTAAAATTTACATGATCCTGAAATATTTATTGCCTTTATAATTTATACAAAAACAAGTGATTTGATCGATTTAGAATAAACCGAACAAAACAGATCACAAAGTTGCTGAAAGAGAAAATCTTTAAATGTATTTAAAAGATCTATTAATTGATCACATTCCAGTTTATAATTTTAGTTGAATGCTTCTTTTTTAATGTTATTGTATACGTATTACATATTGAGCAACCCACAGTTTGATACTTTGAAATCTTGGCAATTCAAACTGATATAAATTTGTCAAAATTTAACTCCTTTTAATGCGGAATGTCAATTGAATCTTTGGTATTATTATTATACATTTAGAAAATTTCATTTTTTCCCAACATGGTGAAATTTTTTTAATATTTACCCCTTGACAGTTTCTTAAAAACTTCAAACTGTCGTACACTTGTCCAAACTTAACCGATTTCTTTGCGAAAAGTAAATTTTGTCAAATCTTAAAAACGAGACAATATAAATACATAAATATATAAATTAAAGCCTCCATATTATAAATTTTGTACAAGTCTAACCAACTAACTACTTATTTATTAATAAGTAGACATTTTGGTCTGATTGGGTTTTTCCTTAATCTTAGCAACAAATGTTGGGCCAATAATTTTCTTTTTCATTTTAGATTGCCCAAAGTTTTTAATTTTAATTTGAATTTATTTTGTAATTCAAATACATATATATTTTTTTAATTTTAATCTTTAATTTGCAAAATTATTTTGTTAACATTTTTTCAATTTTTTTGTTATGAAATTCGAATGCATATGATTTGCATATTTTCCATATTTTTTGCATATTTTTAGCATTTTTTTTTTGCATATTTTTTGCATATAATTGCATATTTTCGATAAGCAATAAAAATTGGGTTCTTAAATTATAAAATACTTAAATACAAAGTTTGGTACCGATCTGATGAAAAATATGGAAGTATGCAAAATCCGAGGTCTACTTATTATTATCATTTTTGTCTGATTGGGTTTTTCTGGGTTTTCCCCAATCCTAGCAATTTTTTAATTTTAATTTATTTTGTAATTTAAATATATATGTTTTTTAATTTAAATGTTCCATTTTTAAATTAATTGTTGTGTTGACAATAAATAAATAAATAAAATATAAACAATTATATACAATTAAACGTACTTATGAGACTACTTTCGATTACTGCTATCAGTAAATTTGTTAGAAATTCGAAGGGACTTTCAAAGTCAATTCCCAATCCGCTCCGGTTTTGGACTGATTAATGGCGGAACTATAAATTTGAGCTTCCAGCTCTTCTGCTAGTTCTTTCAGGTCACGTCTTTAGCCCATAAAGCCGCCGTCGATCGGCCAGTGAGACAAACAATAGTTTGTGTGCCGCCGACGTCAGAGCGTGCGCCAAAAAAGGATGTCCACGCATGGATGGAGCATGCGATGCGCCGCACACTAAATAGCCTAGCGATTGGAGACACTTCCAATTCCAATGCTGACCTAGGTATAAAAGCGCCTCGCTGGACTACCGAATACAACAGTCGCCGGCTTCAGTTTCCTAGACAAGCACATCTCAGAAATCTTTCTTATCGACATGGCCAAGTTCCAAGTTCTGCTCGTGATTGCGGTCTGCGTTTTGGCCATCGGCGAGGCTCAGCAGCAGCAGCAGCAGCGTCAGCGCTCGTCGGCACAGCGTTTGAGCCGCGGACGATCACGTTACTTTGCCCGCCAGGAGCTGGCAACAGATGCCGATGCCGCCGCCGTGACGCCATATCCCTCTGCCGATGAGCTGAAGCCGGAGGTGCCATTCGATGAGGCAGCTGCTCCCGCTGCCGTTGAGCCCACACCCGATGCTGTCTACGGACCCCCAGATGCTGCCCTAGCTCCCAACAATGTGCCCGACGAGGTCTACGGCCCACCCGATGTCACCGGCAATGATCTGCCCGCTGCCGCCGATGTGCCCGCGGAGCAGGCGCGTCTGGTGGCCGCCAGACGCCAGGCTGCCAAGCTGCGTCGTGCCCAGCCGGCTGCCTATCGTCGAGTCGCCTCCGCTGCGGCACGTCCGGCCAAGCTCAGCACTGCGAGACGCTTCTGAATGCGGACTCATCTGCCTGCGAGCTGCCTGAACTGGGCAGTCGCACAGCCAGATGCTAAACAGGGGCATACCCCAAACCCATGACGATTCCAATGACGACAGACACACAGATACTCTTCGACTACGAGCACACTTACCCACACAGACACACCACATAAATATTAATATTGATTGTACGAAATTGCAAATAAAATGCTTGGGAATCATAACAAAAGTTCTCTCTATAGACATTCCGAACGTCGCACTATGGGCAAAATCGCTTATTTGTGGCAAGCAAAAATCTAAAGATGACCAAGCGAAGTTGGGAATATATAGTATCTACTTATAGTTTCAGTTTGCTCGAAATCGCAGCATATCATATAGCTCCCATTTGGAACGATCGGCGGGAAAGTCTATCAGGCCTGTTCCGGTTTTTACTTTTAACTTTTTAGCATTTAATGATATGCATTTATTCACTTTGAATTTAGACTGTGTTTAAAAATTATAGTTTTTCGCTTTACCGGACTTAAGCTCATCAACTTAAAGTGATAACAATTCGCCGAATATCGCCAAAATGGTATTAGAACAGTTTAAAGAAATTCAATTCCGACAAATCTTATCGAAAGTGAAATTCGGAACAGGCCTGTATAATTATAAAAAATAGAGAAATTTATTTTTTATTGATTTTTATATTTTAAAATTTTGATTTATAAAAAAATAACATGAGTATGCATTTGGCAGTTAACTTACGCCCTCTCTTAGGCCTACTTTAAAATGGCTTACAATAACTAAAGTATTAGAGATATATATACTAGTGACGAAAACATTTTCATGCCCCAAAATTTCTGATATCCAATTTTGTGACGAATAATATTAAGTTTTACACATAAATTATTTTAAACAAAATTTTGGCACCCGGCACATTGCGCTAAAATGTTTCAATTCTAATACTAAATAAAACTCACTGTTTTGCGCAGTGCCGAATGCAAAAATTTTGTTTAAAATAATTTATGTGTAAAACTTAATATTATTCGTCACAAAATTGGATATCAGAAATTTTGGGGCATGAAAATGTTTTCGTCACTAGACTTTTACCTCGTAAAGAGGTTTTTTTATGGGATATCAGAAATTTTTGAATAAGACATCAGAAATTTTAAAATTGCAATAGTTGATGTGATTTGTTGTGTAGATTTTTCTTAAATTGTCAAAATGTGGGAAAAAATACCTTATTTAACCTGTAACTGTTTACCCTTATAATTAAAAAAAAACTTTTAAGGTATGTCTAAGAGCTCTTCGAAATACCTTTTCAACGATATATAGATCGCATCTGTAGCTTCTATCATTTGGATGCTATGGGGGCTTAAATTTTAGCGGTTTTTAGCGAATTCCCGCTAAACTGGCGATTTTTCGAAAAAGTCGTAGAACAAACGATTTTATATTTTTGATTATAAAATGATTTATCTGCCGCAAAAAGAATTCACCACTTGCAAGCAGTTTATTTCCGCATTACGCTGCAAGCAGTGTACATACTGCATATGTACATGCAGTAGTGTAAAGGTAAAAGGTATATTCAGTTAATAGGTAATATCTTGTCCAAACGAATTTTGACAGATACGTGTTATATGTCAAAAAACGCGGAATCAAATTGCCTATAACATATAACATATTTTAAAGTGATCTCATGTGTAGATTTTTCTTAAATCGCCAAAATGTGTAAAAAAATACATTGTTTCACCTGTAGCCGTTTACCTTTTTACTTAAAAGAAAAACTTTGAATGTATGCCTAAGAGCCCTTCAAAATACCTTTGCAACGATATATAGATCGCATCTGTAGCTTCTATCGTTTGGATGCTATGGGGTTTTTAGTTTTAGCGGTTTTTAGCGATTTCCCGCTAAACTAGCGATTTTTCGAAAAAGTCGTAGAACAAACGTTTCTAGATTTTTGAGCGGGAACAAGTCCTCATTCAAACTTTTAAGCTAAAACAACGATTTGATCCATACAAACAAACAAACAGACAAACAAACAGACAAACAAACAGACTGACTTTTCATCTCGTTTTGAGAAGGGCACCAAAAATTTCAAAATAATTTATCTTTTGAACCAGTAGTCGGATTTTGATGATTGAGGTGTCATTCGACGCGTATTTTTATGAGAAATATTAAAAAATTAAAAATGTTGACCAAAAGGCTCCAGCGGCCCCATTAGCTCCAATAATTTAAATTTTCCCCCTCCCACTTACACCTGTTTATCTCAAGAACTAGGTGAGTTTCCTAAAGTCTTAGTATGCACATTTGTAAGTTAAATTGATACCTTTCGATCGGTATATAACTCGACCTGATCGGACAGTCATAGCAAATTTTCCATTCTTCCTGTGTATATATGCTAGTCGCCTTCGCACCCTTCGTGCTGCTTTCGTCACTAGCGCGGACTGCCGTCCGCAGTGATTTTAAATTTCAGCCATAGCGATACGAATCAACTTCATTAATACATATCACAGAAATCGCAAGCGAAATATAATTCCGCAGAAAGCAATTCCACACGGAAATTTCCGAGGTGCCACAGAACTTCGAGAGGTCTACCTTTTTTTTTAGCATTTTTACCAACCTTTTCGAACTAGGCTGCTAAGGGCTGACACCTTCTCAGATTAAATTACCCAAGGGTTTGATTAGCAACTTTTTCAAGTTTAAGCAAAAAGCTTTTATTTTTTTTCTTATTTATTTAATTTAATAATTGAATTTATTTATGTAATAATTGGTTTTGTTCAGTTAAAAAAATTTAAAAGTAACTGGCGCGAGGAAATAAAAGTTACTCATCGTGAAAAATGTTTTCACAAATTGCACAATAAGTTAAAGGTTTTTTTCAGCAAAACTTGATTTACCTCAAAAAATACCTATTTTTTTAATGCTTAATTTTAAGAAAACTGAAGTGGTTCCATATATTTTTTTTAAATACCTTACTTCGAATTCTGACTAAAAAATGTGGCATCGGTGACCCTGACTTCGAAAATCTAAATCGAACTAGATGGCAGCATCGGACGCCAGTCGATTTAGCGCTAGTTCGTTCCGCACAAAATGATTTTGCGAATTGACCTGTGGCACAGCGAAATTAAATTGAAGTGAAATTCAAATAAAAGCGATTTGATAATGTTGATATGCAGGCTGATATCAAATGAAATTTTATCAAAATTCAATACTTTTGTATCCGTGTTTTTTTTTTCTAATTTTGCGGTTTTGCCCATAGTGCATCTGCCTATCTGGCTGTCCGTCATGTGAATCACAGCGAGTTTTGGCGCTGGCTACTCCCAAATGGTTTGGGTCCATTGTTTCAAGCCGCCTGCCAAAACCGGTTATGGGACGTACGCGTGCGCGTCATGAAACAAGATATTGATGACGAAGCTCCCCAACAAGATTTCAGCTGAGCTTGGGTATCTCCCTGACCGCAAGTAAACAAGAATTGCCAATTTTGTCAGACCAAGTCGAAGCTGGCATACCCTTAATGAGCATTCAGTTATTCAAAATGCTTTTAAGATATTTTAAGATACCTATTTTATACATTTTCAGTGCAGTGTATTCTTCAAAATATAATGGTTTTTGAAACAAAATATGAAAATTGTTGAATGGTAATTTATATTAGCAATAAATTTACACGGGTACAATAATTATAGGAGAAGTGTTTACATTAAAAGATACTAAACAAGAAGATATTTTTATATGTGAATGATATTTAAGTATCTCAAAGATACATTTGGCTATAAAAGATCCTTACTAGTATACCTAATTTCTGCCACAAAACCAACATAAGCACTTAATAGCAATACCCCAGCATTGAGCAATACAAAAACGTGATAATCACAGTGAAAATTACAGCAGAGGGGGAAGGGGCCATTTAAAACGTACACATGTACTCATATGCAAATACATAAAGAAATTGGAAATTTTTAATAAGCAAACAAACCGAATTGCGAGAGATTCAAATGTGAAAACGTTCAACAATCTGAGGGGTCAGGGCGGCTATCTCGCTTCTCGATTTGATAAGCCCGACAACTGGATTATTGTTTCCCATTGGAAACGGTTTCGTCTTCGTCTCAGACTCTGTGTCTCAGTTGGACTGGACTGAGTCAGTTAAATGCTTGTTGAACAGCATCTGGCAGCTTATTTAAATGATTTGCGAACGCTTTCAGCTCTCAGTCGCAGTCTCAGTGTCAGTCTCAGCGAGTAACAAGGCAACGCAGCTGTGCAACGTGTCGGGTGATTAAAGTGAAATTTGCAAATACGAATACACATACATCGAACATGTTGAGAAATTTGTTGGTGATGTTAATGCCAATCGCGCTACTCGAACTGTCGCAGGCTCAGCGACCCTCATTCGCGGGCATGCGTCCGCCCGGAGGACTCAATCAGAAGGACAAATATCTGGGTACACAGAACACGGCCGTGGAGAACTTCTCCGGCGTGAGCATTGCCAGCCGATTTGGTGAGGAGTCCGTGGCCCAACAGACGCCCACGATTAACTTGCCCTACGGCGCCCCACAAAAGCCGCCAGTGGGCGTGCCCCTCGTCCTACCCATCAGTGCCTATGTGCCCGATCCAGTGCCAGTTTCAGTTCCAGTTCCAGTCGCACCCACATCATCCGTTAACGTGGCGAATCGTTTTGGTGGCAATGATGCAACTGTTCCACTCAGTGGCGCCAGTGCCAGCAGGATTCCCACTGTCTCCAATGCACTACCCATCGATGCGCATGGCGATCAGGAGTATGTGAATCATCTGAACTCACTGCCCGAGGATAATCGTCCATTCTGGTTCCTCAACTATCAGGCAATCGAAGCGCTCAGAAACAGCACCAGACCCAATGTAAATGCGCTCGAGAATCGGGGATCTTTCTTTGCGGGCTAGAAACTTGATTTGCAGCTTCAAGAACAAAACTCATCAAATAATACGTGTAATTAACTAAAGACAATCTCATACAAATGTACACACTTATTCATTAGTGTGAGCTCGAACACAAAAACGTGAGTTGTGATTTCATGGGATCTGATTGCGATAACAATTCCGTGAATAATTAAGCTATAGTATTTTAATAAATATTTATAAATGAATTACATAAACGACAATGTGTAGCAGTTGCAAAAATCACTTAGAATGACTCAACATTATATTCCAAATTATTTGTATATATTATTTATTTATAAAAAGAACATTAGCTACAATTTAAAACTGTTTTAGATTTAATTAATTTGAATAAAATGTATAATTGAGCATTTATAATTTCTTCAATAGTAAAGGTTTCATCTTTATAAATAATATATTTTTTACTCATACTCATTTCTATGCTTTCCACGGTCTTATTAACATTTGCACAGATTGAATAAAATTTGCCTTATTTCCCCACGACTTGAGTCCCCAGAAAAGATGTTCCTCATTATCAACCATGATTTTGGAGTATCTGCCATTAAGATTACTGCGAATGACAAAGGAAAGAGCTTAAATTGGAAAGATTCAGATACAATATTTAGCTACTTACCAGCTAGGAGTTGCCTGTTCCAGCCACCACCAGCCATTCTTGTATCTCGTTGTGCCAACGGCAAATATTCTGTTCTCGTTTAATCGCATCATATCGTTGGCATTTCCACTATATCTGCCCAGTGATTTTAGCAGATACTTTTCATCTTTGCTGCCCACCACAAAGTTGTCATACTTCGCATAATGAGTCTTACCAGCAAAGTCAACAATGTGAATATATAGTTCGTGTCGTTGATGCGATGTTATTTTATGGATCCGTTCTAGGCCGAGCCAAAAGTCGGCCTTGTTTTCGCCAAAGCCATTATAGTAATGGTTCAAATCGGTTTCAAAGTCAGTAATCCCGTCGACTCGACGCTGTATAACAATCCAGCCTGGTCCAGCTATTCTGTTGTCCAGGACGGGCTTAAAGGGCTTTAGTTTGGGCACATGCATCGACAGAGTAGTTCCACCATACTCCACCTTGATATAAATCGTGTTTTTGATTCTCATGACAATTTCACGGAACGCATCATTCTTTTTGATTAGTGCCGTATTCTTCTCAATTGTATCTTTGTTCATTTTCAGTGTTTGATTTTTCAGTTTTAATTGGGCCTTTAATTTTTTGATTTCCTCATCTTTGCTTTTAAGGCTAATTTGTTCATTATCCATTTTCAGCTGCTCTAACATATTATCTGTTTTATTTTTCAATGAGTCGTTATCATTGTTATTAGCACCTTTAGTTGATTCAATGGACAATTTTAATGCTTCGATTAGATCATCCTTAAATTTCAGTTTGTCCTTATACAGATTCTCCTTATCGTCATAAAGTGATGCTTTCATTTCAAGTTCCGATAATTTTGCTTTCAAATCATTTATTTGGCAATCCTTTTCGAGATTATTTATAGGAACCTGTTGATTATCGTAATGATCCCACTTTGAAATAAACTTTAAATTATTTTATTGGAACACAAATCACACTTTGGGGTACTCACAAAATTATCATCTGAAAAATTAGCTTGTAAGTTGTCAGCAAATTCAATATTTAACTTTTTGCCATCCATTCTTGCACAATTGTATTTCTGCCAAAACTCAACTGAAACTAAACTGAGTCACAGAATTTGCATGGTTTTATATACATTTTTTGGGGTGACTAATTGTTTTATCTTTTAACAAACTTTGGACTGATAAGAAATACTACGAAGTCCCCAAATGTTATCTATTTTGCATTAATATCGTAATGGCTTTTAATTCAATGATAATTTATATTTACTATCTATTATTTTTAATTGACAACACACCTTTACAGTAGCTTTTGTGCATTTATAAACTTTTTAAATGGTAAAGTTTCTCTTTCCTTTAAAGAATTTTGAAACTTATAATAGCTTGTTAAATATTTAAGTGCACTTCAAGTGTACTTGAAAAGGGGATCTAATACTTTAAAGAGTATTCAAACTATAATACTAATTTTAATTGCTTCTTAGTAACAATTACCAAGGTCTGGGCACCCTGTATTCTTATAAATTTATAATATTAGCGCAATGATTCATTTAAATTAATGGTGAAATGGAATAATGCAAATTAAATCACAAGCTAACCTTCAAGTTGGTTACTTAGGTACTACAACTAGTTGGATTATCCCGGTTAATAATGAGAA
Source organism: Drosophila suboccidentalis (assembly GCA_037043435.1). Lineage (NCBI taxonomy): Eukaryota > Metazoa > Arthropoda > Insecta > Diptera > Drosophilidae > Drosophila > Drosophila suboccidentalis. The sequence goes on from JBAMBK010001502.1 coordinate 239,509, forward strand.
AAATGATTTGTTAGCACAAAAAGTTTTAACATTAAAGCTCTTTGTATTCTAAGAAATTAATAGATCTCTACGAGCTCATTAATTAAATAATTAAATTTACATACGTGACCTATCGAATGCTTTTATAAAATAAGAAGATAACATAAAACTAAATAAATTTATTGAAGATTTGGTTTAATATCTGTGTTTATTATCCGATCATAATGCCTTTTTAAAAATATTTAGAGCTTTATTTTTTTATTTATTGTACTTCTTAAGGTAAATTTCAGCAAGCACAGGGTACCAAACAATTTATAACTAGTGGATAGTGCTACAGTCGAGCATACTCGACTGTCGGATACCCCGTACTTACTATGGAAAAGAAAACACACAGACTAATTGATTGTATCACATTTGTATGTTCTAGTGAAACGACTTAAACTAAATTCGATCAAAATGTAAAAGACAGAATATTCCCAATCTATGAGTTCGGTTGAGTTACAAAAAACAATTGCATACTAAATCTATAATTTCGAACAATCGTTCCTATGGAAGCTATATGATTTAGTCGTCCGATCCAAAATCTAAATCAAACTCAATCTGCTTGCAATATAGACGAACCTACTAACCAAGCTTAGAGTCTCTAGCTA